>JAMPIV010020513.1:130000-230738 GCA_024509875.1 Oreohelix idahoensis
TGACAAACAATTGTTGCATAAAGTACTTGATCTTTTTAAAGAATGCTGCTTTTGCCTGGGCTATTCTACTGTTCACTTCCAAGATGCATCTTCCATCCGATGCCTAGGTATTTGAATCTAAATCCTTATTTACTGATAGATACACGCTGAGCCAAATTCACTGAGCTTTCACGTCCGCTAGATTCATAGAAATCGTGACTGTACCAAAGTTATAAAAGTAAACTGCATATATCGTACTTCTGGTCATAGTCAAAATTCTTCTTCTTTCTTCTTCTTCGTACACTTTCAGACGTCCACTTGAATGTTTTCAAAGAAAGCAGTAGTCAGTTTGAGGCTTTTGAATCTCAGTAGAGCTTTTCCACGAATGGTACTGAGTCAACATTCTAAACATGACGTACCGACCACACAGTCCGTCAAAGGCCCGATATTGTAATGTGAACGAGGCTTAATATCGTATTCTGTAATCGATATTTAACACTCAAAGTCGATAATCAAAGCTACGTCGATGATTGTCCACTGTATGAAGTTAAATAACAACATATAAATATATAACTAGTCTTGGCATCGGTAACGAATATTTTACATACAAGCCCAATATCTAATGAACGTTTATATTTACATACGCCGGGATTCGAATATTTCAAATAATGAACTTTTATAGTTATAGCCAACTACCACACAAGTATTTATTTAATAGATTGAATTTTCTTATTTATGTGATAGGGTGGGCGAGGAATGTTGACGCTGTTGTGATATTGATCACTTTCTTGCACACTCGCACCCGACCCGAACTACAATAGAAATTCTGATTCTAAGGCAGGGGTTGTATTTATTCATACAACCCTTTCAGTGACACAAAGCAAATAAAGCAAACATTAAACAAATAAACCAAACAAAACACCCAGCCAGTGCTCAATTGCTAACCTGAAACGCAAACAAACCACCGACTAGTTAAAATCATAATCATTAAATAATGAGAAACACCATGCTCTCACCTGTCAAACTGTCCTTCCACGACACCTGAAACATTCAACAATCATGCACACACACTCAATCCATGCATGTCGTCTAGCGAGGCTAGTATGGTGTTGTGCATAAGGCTGGCAATCTCACCATGTAACACAGATTGCTACCGAAACCACTACTGCAAGAGCATCTGAATGCTTTGTGCGGTCTCCATGTGGAGGCCAGCCACACTGGTGGTCCCATGTTCCATAAGGAGCAACAAGAGATATAATTTATCCATAGTAGACCCACGTGCTTTCATAAACTACCCTACACATAACAATAATTAAATAATAATAAAATGGATATAGAATAATATTCAACGATATGTACAACGAATACTTTCATTAATGAGCACAAACTACCACCTCTCAACTGATCCATATCAATATTCGTCCCTGCACTCTGAAGCATGTCATATATGCCGACTGATGAGATTGGAATCTCAACATATGAAACACATCGTTACAGAAACAAACCACTACCATAGCACATAAATACTTTGTGCAGGCTTCTGTTGGACCCAGCCGCACTAGTGTCTCCGTGCTCTGCAAGGAACAAACAGAGAAACGCTTAAGTCTCAAAGTGCCTTACGCACAAAGGAGTGGCATTACGCTCATCAGAAATCTAAATAACTATTCTCACCGCAAAGCAACCCGCTAAAAATATACAGTAGAAGTATAATCAATTAACATGAAATACACTAACTAAATTACCTTCACATAAAATAATAAACAGAAATTACTCTTGAACTAACAAAGCTAATAAACGTTATAATTAGCCCACTGCGCTCTCAAATAATAAATAGCATAACATCATTAGGCCTATAGCACGTGGTAACTAAGCGTGCTAATGCCGACTCACTGGAGCCATCTTTATGCACATTTAACACGTGGCTGTCGGCTTCCATCTTGCCAGCAGTTAATATGTACTATCTCAATTTCAGTCCCTGATATCTTCTCTGTTCAGCTCCATGTATGAAATAGGTTCCTACTATATTCGCTTTTCTGCCCGGTCTCATGAATGAAATAGGTTCCTACTATATCTTTTCAGCCATAATCTGGACTTAACACGACTAATAAAACATATCAACACATTATTTTCCCTCATCTATAACTTTAAAACTAATTGTAATGTCCTAAAAGAAATCTCCTTTGGAAACACCTATCTATTCTCTCAAACATTACAACCGAGTCACGCTGAAAATAATTCTAAAGCTACGGGGAAATAATCTAATCTGCTTTAAAATCAAACTCACGTGTTCTCATACCCTGTGCAAACTTCTCTTTACTCTGGGTGTCTTCTCACATCTTGCCTCTACTGCGAATCTCACCAAACTGCCTTTGGCCTGTGGCATGCCCGTATTTTATACGCCAAATAACCGCATCACGCAGGGCTGGCGTGCTTGCGAAGTGATTTACGTTCGCGCACTAGCAAAGCGGCAGGCTCGTGCTGGACTATTAACTACAGTTTCTAAACACATAAATATGAAGTTCAGGGAGATTTAGGGGCGTTTATTATGGCCCCATCACATTCATATAAACCTGTACTCGAATATTTTAAACAATGAATGTTTGTATTTACATAAACCTGTACTCGAATATTTTAAATAACGAATATATGTACTGTATAATTTCATAAACCTGTACTCGAAGATTTTAAATAATGAATATTTGTATTTTCAGAAACCTGTACTAGAATATTTGTATTCACATAAGCCTGTACTAAAAATTTTTAAACAATGAATATTTATAGTTATACACACCTATAATCGTATTGTTCTATAAACCTGTAAACGAAGATTTAAATCTGTTTGTTTTTCCTAAACATTTACTCGAATATTTGTATTTATATAAACCTGTACTCGAATATTTATATTATTTATATTTACATCTACCTATAATCGAAGATTTAAAAAAATTATATATATATATATATATATATATATATATATATATATATATATATATATATATATATATATATATATATATATATATATATATATATATATATATATAATTTCACATTTGTTGGATATATGTAGTCAAATGTCTATCAAACATCAAACAAAGAAACAAACACACAAATATTTAAATAAATCTTTTATTACTTCGTTTATGAATCCTTACTGAAGTGCGTATCGACTTGGGTGACTAAATGAGCATTAGTACCAATGATTATGTGGGCAAAATTGGACATTTGTCCCGCTCAAATTCCATTAAATCTCCTAAAACTATTAATTGTGATATTTTCTGACCTACAGTAATGTATATTATATTGTAGAGATCCGTTTGACTAGACATTTTCATTAACCCTATTTATTCTCTGATGTTATGTTTACATCTATGAGAGATATTCAGAAGTACCGGCGATGAATTGGCGAGAAAATCTTTGTAGACAAAATTCTGAATTTTTCTCTCGACAAACAGGTTTATCAAGTTTTTTCTTTTCTAATTAGGATGCTCAATGATAAAATAAAGATTCATGTCGGCTTTTTTAAACATTCGTCTTCTTCTTCTTCTTCAACTTTTTCTACTGCTTCTTCTTCTTAGTACACTATCAGAGTCGTCTACTTGAATTTTTTCAAAGAAAGCGTGGTCAACTTATGACTATATCCATCTCCATAGATTGTTGTTGGGTCAAAACTGGTACTGGTGACTGCTATGTGTGCTTTCTATGTTCCATGGTTCAGGGGAAGGTGACCACTTGTAGTATAGGTGGACCTCTACGAGGAGATGAGTTCAACACTCTCCCACAGCGTTGCCACTCAAGTTCTAGAGATAAACCCAGATGCTCTTCTTAAAAAAACCCAGAAATACCCAGATTATTTTATGCCTCAAATACACGGGATAGACGATGCTTACATAATCTTTTATGTGCATCTTTAGCACAAATAATCTGTGTGCTACCAATTTTAATGTATTTCTTCATTTTTTTTTTATTACCAAAAATTCACAATTAAATAAAAATGATTTTAATAACACCCCAATATATGAACTCTTGAAAATGAGATATTTTAACAGTAATATACTTACATTAGTTACATTAACAAAATGTTCCTCAAATTAAATATAAAATGTTAGTTGTAACTTGTTACTGTTGAAAAATGTCGCTTGTCAGAGACTCGGCATTAATGTCGACAACTTCTCCTTCGTCAAGATCATATGCATGAATTGACAACGTGGAATCTTGATTGTGAAGTTCCAACATCTTTGCATATCTCTGCCGACAACGTCCTTCACGCACATCTTCAACCACGCTTTTACTAGGATTAAACTTATGACAAACTCCGTCTTTGGCAACTGCTTGCTTGGCTAGTATTCGATTGGAAACTGTTTCACACAAAAGCGTGTTGGTTTGTTTAGTTTTAACTAAGTTAACCTTCGAAAACACTCTTTCGACGCATGCTGAGGAGTGAGGTAGTGCCATAAGCGTGCACATGAGGTCAGCCAAAACATCAAATTTCTTCTGGTTATTAGCATCTGTTACTTGTTGCAGTCCCAGCCAGAATGCGGGCGGATCCTCATCCACTAGATGTCCAAGATCTTTTCGGTACGATGCCAGTTCTCGCCATTGATCAGACAGATGATCAAGGCTCTCTTCTGAAACAACTGTTTGGAACTGCGCTGCTAATGGAATGACAGAAGGTTTGTTGATATCAAGAGCTTGCTTTGGATCCAACAGCTGCATTTGCGCCAGAACACTGTTTTGTTCAAGTGGGAACCTGCGTCGTATTTGAGTACAAAGTTCAATCAGGTATGCCAATGCATCCTTGCGAAACTGGACTTCTTTATCTCGTAACGGTTGTAGCATTAACTGCGCTTCACATCGTCCACCCAGCTCAGTGTAATTCAGTTTCTTGTGCACCTGTACATCCGAAGGGTCAATGTCGGCAAGAGTGCGATGCTCATGCTGGAATACTTCCTGCCTAATAAACATACTGAGAAGAAAACGATACTCTCTTGTTACACTCGTGTACACTTTGTGAAGACGGAAGTTCTCGGACTGGAATTCCATGTTCATGACGTTAACTTTACCCAGTATGTAGCCGACAAATATAAAGAAGCATGTGCTTCGTGCCAACAGTGTTCATCGTTTGCAGGATTTGCCCCGCACCGTCGACGTTGTCCACTGAAGCTTCGGATTGGAAATATAAGTGCAGAGCATCCCATTGCTCAAGGATCCTCTCAATGACTGCTTCACTGGACAGCCAGCGTGTTTCACACAGCTTCAACAATTTATGTTACTGGGCCTGAACTACATCTTGTATTAACTGGAACTGGAGATTTCTTTTACTACTACGCGAAAAATAGAAGCAGACATTCTTTATGAAAATTTGTAGCCAAGACGGTAGGTGGTTGCTGGCAGCATTTGCACAAAGTACAAATGAGTGACAAACACAGCCGAGAACAAAGACACGTGGAGTCTCTTTCTCCAGATGTGCCTGTAAACCACTTGCAGTCCCCATCATAGTGGCACAGTTGTCTGCAGCAAAACCAATGACGTTACTAAGCGGGATTTCATGCGTGCTCAACAATTTCTTAACAGCTGTAAACATGCCAAGACCAGTCACATCCTCCACCTCAATGAGGTCTAACAGTGAATCAACTATTTTTTTTTTGTTTTTGTGTCACAGAATCGCACAACGACTGCCAACATCTGGTTCGTAGAAATATCAGTACCCTCATCAACGATTATAGAAAATTTCTGATTTCTGCAAATGTTTATAACTTCAAGCCGCTCAAAATGAGCAATACCGTACTGCATCACATAGGCAGCCTTGGTGCGCTTCAGTGACATTTTTTTTGAGCAATTGTACTGTCTGGAAATATATCTGCTTGCAACATTCAATCAAATGATCAGCTTGCGAAAACGGAGTATTATGTTCTGCCATGAAAGCCGACAACACTATCTCCGCTTTAGCCATTTTGTCTTGTAGACAGGGCTCTTGTCTTCTTCTCTCTTCTTCCATCCTTAGCCACCAACCGGCTAAGCAGCATGTGGCCAGTACGCCTAGTGGCGTCTTAGGGCAACAACAAATTGATCAATCTATCGCTGTTTCCACCACGCCTAGTGGCGTCTTTGTGGAACAAAAACAGACCAAACAATCTATCATTGTTTCCGTAATCAGATTGGTTGGCAAGCAGGTGATCAGCCCACTGTGCGAAGTTTTTACGGGATGGGGTAAACAGCCCCATGCCCATACCCTCCTTAGTCGCTTTTTACGACATGCGTGGTAGGGTGCAGTGTTACTATTCTTTGCTCCCCTTTCGGGCCCCGGTAACACACGGGTGACAGGGCTCTTTTGGTTTGATGAAAAACTTGTTAATGTTCAGAGTTTTGCTTTTGCCTTCGAAGTTTTTCATGTGCTTCTGTGTGCTTTTATGTGTCAATAAAGCTGTTTTGTTGGCATTAGTTAATGTACAGGAACAGACCGTACAAATCGCAGCATAGCGATTACCAGAGTCCGGCTTTATCCAATCCTTCAGTTCGCTGTCTGTTAGCCATTCCGCACAAAAAGCCTGATGATACAATGGCTTCACTTTTTTACGCGGTGGCGTGTGTGTCGTCATGCTGCTACAACTACCAAGCGTACCTTCATCATCGCTCATTTTATAATCTTATAATAACAAAACAAAAAAACCAAAATGCTGTTTATCTGCTTAAGTCTAAAATGTAAAAAGAAGACTTTATAACACATCGCAAAAATGACCGAGTATTGCAGATGACAGCCATTAACAGAATAATAGCTGATGTAAACGAGTCAAAAAACAACATCATTGATGTGATTAAAAACAAGAATTAAATTTAAGTGGAATAAAAAATATATAGCACATAATGTTTTACATTTAATTATAATATACATATAATGCTCATTGTAAATGACAATTGTCAAATATACCCAGATTAATGCAGATTTTGAAAAAAATTACCCAGATACCCAGACGGAAGCCCAAAAACCCAGATCTATAGCACGTTTCACTAGCTTTGCCCTCAAACAAATGTAATTATCTGATTAACCGTCTAACGTATTAATGCCATTTTTTGCATACGATGTTATATTGGGTTAGACCCAACAAATATATACTTTATATCTGTGCATCTTGTCCAGTTCCCATAAACGGATGAAATCCTTTGATCTTTGTCGGCATACTAATTATTGTGTATCGAGAAAAGAAATTTTACCACTTCATGCACAGATTCTGTGAATTGATTAGGCATAGGCGTGTCTACTATTACAATAATGTGGCCATCACGTTTGCAATTGAATACGTGTTGAAGATGATTTCTTAAATGATCTGCATGCCAAATACTCGTGACATTGTTTGTCATTGACATTTAATGCGCTACCAAACTGGACCTTCCTTGATCTAATTATTTCAATGGGTATCATCTCTTTGCGGTTCATAAATATCATAATGGAACGTTGCTCCTCTAATGTGCTTGTAAATAACGGTAAGGTCATCTTTAAAGAAATTAAACTTCATCCGAATCATAATCAGATGTCTCTGAGAAATTGAAAATCAATCTCGGCTGAATGAAGGACAAATCATCATTCTTCCAATATTCCTCTTCCTCTTGTAACACATGGTTCTCACTTTTCTTCCAATAATCCCTGGCTATATTGGAGATGGCGGCTTTTATAAGTATTTCAACATCTTTTAATTTGAACGTTCTATTTTCTGTTGCTACCTGTTCCTTAATTTTAGCCCATACTAATTCTATTGGGTTTAAGTGAGAATGGTAAGGAGGTAATCTTAAACATCTGTGACCATGTTCATGGATTGCCTTGTCTATGTGAAATATCTTTGTATGCTGTGTCTTTTTTTACAATTCCAAGTAATTCAGGTTCATGGACATTTCGTTGAATGGAATGTTGTTTATGGTCAGCCAAATCTTTATTACATCTTTAATACTTGGTGAATTAGAAACTTTATCTTCTGGTGCCACAACGTTGTGATATGAGGCATTGTCCATTATCAAACACCACGGTCTATCCAAGGAAGGAAGTACATGATTCACAATCCAATCTTGAAATATCTTGCCATTCATCTCTGCATGGTAATCCCTATTATCTGTGGATTTTGAAACAAATATGAGTTCAGTATTATTTAGAAGCCCATGATGGCTGCTTCCTGGATGTGCAATTATTAGGCGCTGTCCTTTGCTGCTTGGTACTAGTCTCTTAGTTGTTCCATCAGATGATTGCCATTCTCGTTCATTACTGTGGTGCGCATTGATCCAAGTTTCATCTAAATACACAAAATCATAACAATCTCTTCTCATTTCTCTGAGCTCGCGTAAATATTTGCTTCTCATTGCAACTATATGAGGCTTCTCACAAATAAGGTTTCTACCACCAACATATTTTCTAAAAGTGAATCCCAAACTCATAATAGTCCTCCATAGCGTAGATTTGGAAATATCAATGTCATTATTCTTTCTTAACCAAATTTTCAATTTCCTTAAAGTCACTGCCTCATTATTGTGAAACATATTGCAAATTTCTCTGCGGATCAATTCTCTGTCAAAATTATCCACCACTCTTGGCCTAATTTTCGTGTGTAAAACACTGGAATTAGACATTTCAGATGTCGCTATCCAGCGGTGCAATGATCGTTTGCTTATCCCCAAGGCGTGAATAGTCCTCTTTTGTGGGTTTGAAATAGAATGATATAGTTTTCCTCGAGTAGCTTCATTGCAGAAATACTTAAAAATCCTATTTGTGATTTGCTGTAATGTCATAAAATGTACTCGCAGACTCATTTTTCCTTCTTAACCACACAATAATTTTTGTAGACACACCTCTGATTGACAATGTGTGCGTTGCACCGGATATAAACTGTTTTATGTTCAAGAAGTGCGATTTCACGCAATTTCACTCAAAAATCATGCCAATTGCTTGATAAATCAAAATGTGCAAATGAGGTCGTATAATTTACTGTAGACATTTCAATATGTGTGCGTGTGATGTGTGTTGGCAAGTAGGATTTTATATTATATCGCAAAGAAACGAAAATTGAAACCAATGGCCGCATTTTAATGAAAAATTTAATTCATAGGGTCTATACCATTTCAAATTCACACACAAAATTTCACTTATATGCGTTATATATTCGCTGAGATATAGCATTTTGAAGTTGGGCAAAGCTAGTGAAACGTGCTATAGTAAGAAATACCCAGCTGTGACATCACTGCTCTCCCAGCCCGGCGCAACTCTGCTTAGTTTGCGATATTTTGCTAACTTTTTTGTGACGTCATCATCAAGTGAAGTACGTTGCACAGTTTCATTATAGCACGTTTCACTAGCTTTGCCCTCAAACAAATGTAATTATCTGATTAACCGTCTAACGTATTAATGCCATTTTTTGCATACGATGTTATATTGGGTTAGACCCAACAAATATATACTTTATATCTGTGCATCTTGTCCAGTTCCCACAAACGGATGAAATCCTTTGATCTTTGTCGGCATACTAATTATTGTGTATCGAGAAAAGAAATTTTACCACTTCATGCACAGATTCTGTGAATTGATTAGGCATAGGCGTGTCTACTATTACAATAATGTGGCCATCACGTTTGCATATGAATACCTGTTGAAGCTGATTTCTTAAATGATCTGCATGCGAGATACTCGTGACATTGTTTGTCATTGACATTTAATGCGCTACCAAACTGGTCCTTCCTTGATCTAATTATTTCAATAGGTATCACCTCTTTGCGGTTCATAAATATCATAATGGAACGTTGCTCCTCTAATGTGCTTGTAAATAACGGTAAGGTCATCTTTAAAGAAATTAAACTTCATCCGAATCATAATCATATGTCTCTGAGAAATTGATAATCAATCTCGGCTGAATGAAGGACAAACCATCATTCTTCCAATATTCCCCTTCCTCTTGTAACACATGGTTCTCACATTTCTTCCAATAATCCCTGGCTATATTGGACATGGCGGCTTTTATAAGTATTTCAACATCTTTTAATTTGAACGTTCTATTTTCTGTTTCTACCTGTTCCTTAATTTTAGCCCATACTAGTTCTATTGGGTTTAAGTGAGAATGGTAAGGAGGCAATTTTAAACATCTGTGACCATGTTCATGGATTGCCTTGTCTATGTGAAATATCTTTGTATGCTGTGTCTTTTTTACAATTCTAAGTAATTCAGGCTTCAGGGACATTTCGTTGAATGGAATGTTGTTTTTGGTCTGCCAAATCTTTATTACATCTTTAGTACTTGATGAATTAGGAACTTTATCTTCTGGTGCCACAACGTTGTGATATGAAGCATTGTCCATTATCAAACACGACGGTCTATCCAAGGAAGGAAGTACATGATTCACAATCCAATCTTGAAATATCTTGCCATTCATCTCTGTATGATAATCCCTATTATCTGTATATTTTGAAACAAATGTGAGTTCAGTATTATTTAGAAACCCATGATGGCTGCTTTCTGCATGTGCAATTATTAGGCGCTGTCCTTTGCTGCTTGGTACTAGTCTCTTAGTTGTCCCATCAGATGATTGCCATTCTCGTTCATTACTGTGAAGCGCATTGATCCAAGTTTCATCTAAATACTTACTTACTTACTTAGTCGTTCCCCTTCTACCGTGAGGTGTAGAGGTTTGGAAGAGAGAGCGCCAGACCATTCTATCAGCTGTCTTCTTCCTGGCCTGGTTCCATTCTAGTCCTCGGTCCTTCAAAGATTGTCTAATGTTGTCCTCCCAGCGGACTCTGGGTCGTCCTGGAGGTCTGGATCCCTGGCTCTTTGTTTCCCATGCTTGTCGTGGTAGCCGATCTTCTCCCATTCTGCAGACATGGCCAAACCATCTTAGTTGGGACTGTTCTATTTGGGTCTGCAGCGGATGGGATTTTAGGCCTTGACGGATCGTCTGGTTGCGGACCATGTCTCTTCTTGTTACTTCAACCACTTTCCTCAGATACCTCATTTCTGAGGTTTGGATCTGGCTTTTGTGGGTTGTAGTCATTGCCCACGACTCGCATCCATATGTCAAGACTGGGACATAGGTGGAGCGGTATACAGCCATCTTCGTTTTCTTACCAACCTCTTTCTTGCTGAGGAATCCACGATTTATGGCCTGAAAAAGTCTCCCAGCTGCTGCTTTTCGAGTGGCCAACTCTTCTTTGATGCCTCCCTTTCGGTCTATAATAGCTCCGAGGTATTTAAAGTGGTCGACCTGCTCCAGGACCTGTTCTCCTAGCTTAATCTGATGTTTTCTTTCTTCTCGTGATATCACCGTGGATTTTGTTTTAGAGCTGCTTATGACCATCCCTCTCTTCTCCAGCTCTTCCTTCCAGACTTGCAGGTTGGATTGGAGATGTGCCTCTGATTTAGCAATCAGGGCAACATCATCAGCAAATGCCAGCTCCGAAATATAGACCTGTCTCATCTTCCAGTACCCCACTGGATACTTTCTTGTTCTCTCCTTACATGCCTTGATGACATCGTCCATAAGGAGTATGAAGAGGTAAGGTGATAGGATATCACCTTGTCTTACACCAGTGGTGGTCCTGAACTCTTCCGACTTATGGTTTGCTGTCCTCACATAATTTCTGCAAGAC
Organism: Oreohelix idahoensis; assembly: GCA_024509875.1. Taxonomy (NCBI): domain Eukaryota; kingdom Metazoa; phylum Mollusca; class Gastropoda; order Stylommatophora; family Oreohelicidae; genus Oreohelix; species Oreohelix idahoensis. Next base: position 141,599 of record JAMPIV010020513.1, read on the forward strand.
TTGTAGAAGCTCTGTATAGCATGAATCAGAGGTGCTGGAATATTCTTCCTTGCCAAACAGTCCCAAAGTTTGCTCCAGGGGACCCTGTCAAACGCCTTTTCCAGATCTGTGAAACAAAGATGGATCTCACTCTTATACTCAATGGCCTTTTCACTCAGCTGTCTGAGTGTGAAGATTAGGTCTTGAGTACTTCGGTTTGCTCGGAATCCGCACTGGACCTCATCCAATTGTGGCTCAGCTAGGCGTCGGAGTCTCTGCTCTAGAATCCTAGAGCAGATTTTACCAGGGACACTGAGAAGGGATATGCCTCTATGGTTTCCACATTGTCGATTGTCACCCTTTTTGAAAATTGGTGTTATGATGGCAATCTCCCAATCCTTTGGTATGGTCTTGTTGCACCATGCTGCCTGTAGGACCTTTAAGAGTAATAGGTCGCCTGATGCTCCCATGTACTTAACCATTTCTGGTGTTATACCATCATGCCCTGCTGCTTTGCCCATCTTGATTTTCTCTAGTGCTGCCCTCAGTTCTTCCATCTTTATGTCATCTTCACCATCATTGGTTTTCTCTTCTGTGCTAGTGGTTATCATTTCTGATGCTTCACCATGCTCACCATCCAAGAGTTCTGAGAAATATTCTTTCCATCTTTCCATTACTTCCTTCGGGGCAGTAAGCAATTTGCCTTGCTTGTCCTTTATAAATTTGAGAGGGCATTGTTTTTCTTTCCTCATGTTCTTTAGGGTCTTATAGAACAATTTCTGGTTTTCTTGTGCATCTGTCACGTGGGTCTTTATATCATTAAATTACCTACATCTTCTTCCTATTCTCTCACCCTAATCCTTTCATTTTATTACTTTTCCGTACTTGTTTTTCCTGTATTTTTTCGCATCATTCGTTGCGAAAAATGTATTTCTTTCCCATCATCGTTTTTCTTTCTCATACTGACTAGTAACCTTATTGCATCAGATGTCAGTCGCGCAGATAGCTGTGAATGTACGGTTCTCGCCAGACATACGTCTGCAGTTTCCCCGGGTCAGAGCGCGGCCCGACCAGATTTCTGGGCCTGGGGTGTGAGAAATTCGTTTCGCTGGACATAGAGCAGACTTTTGGTCTACCATTTTGTTCACCTGTCACTAGCTTAAGGTGTCAAACCCGGCATCTGTACGACGCAGTTGTAGACGGTTGTCTGAGATTTGCAACTGTCACGCGCATTTCTCGGTCACTGGTGGCAGTTACGTCACGCGTTAAGCTGACGTAAATGTTGGGAGTAGGGGAGATAATTTCGCTTGGCGAAATAAGTTTGGGGCCCTTTGTCTGATTTTAAGATATTGGCCCGAGTTTGAAACTTTAATTTCATTCTCGCTCCTATATTCGCAGTAGACAGGTTGTTCGAAACAGAATAGCTGTTAGCGAAGTGTCTCAGTTTGTTTCGGCAATTTGTCGAACTTCTAGACTTCCTTAAATATTCAGCATATAATTCTTAAGTTGTGCGACTACCTGTAGTTCTGTGTGAGGTAATATATATTATATCTAGTATTTTGTGAAATGATAAAGTGTTAAGTCGCTTATTTCATATTTCACTAGTTAGATTTTGCGCAGAGTGCCAAATTTATATAGTCTGTATTATTTTCTAGTGACGGGTTTCAGTGGATAGCAGAATAAATTATATCTTAGCTTACTAAACAATAATGTAGCTATAATGAAGTTAAATTTTACTGCTAAGAAATCAGACGAGATCATATTTTTCTAAGCTAACTTACAAATGCTAGAAACCTCATGAGATGTTGACGGAACACGCACGTGTTCCTAAATTCATGGGGATTGATGATTTTTTTTTAGATATAACTTACTTTACGGGAAATTTAAATGATAAGTCAAGCAGTACACTTGCGGTTTAATAATGTAAGTTATAGTGGGTACATATTGAAAAATTATTTGATATGTGTTCTTTCTTTTATATAGTGAAACGGTGGTACCCAACTTTACCAGCGTTCTAGTACGTGAACATTATTTGGGAAGAAACAAATCACTTTCATTACCTGAACTGTAACAGTTAAATGAAGTAAGAGGCCTTCGCGCCAGAATTAATTCTTCCAGAATAACTCTTCAGTACAATTCAGCCCGTTGTGGCAAGCAAAGATCAGAAACATTCCGACAGAGTTTTGACTTGTACTGTGGCGACCAAATATAGTAACTTCCTGAAAGTAGACACCGATCTGACATTCCTTAAATTCTAGAAACCAAAGCTAATGACATTGTGCTCTGCTAACTTTCGTGCCTGGACAATATTTTATGTGACTTAATCAGACATTCGAAAAATTAGAACACCCAAGGAATCGTTCCCTGAGAGTTTAGTACGTCTTTTGGAACTGGGGATTTCTTGGTCAAGGACTGCATTTTCGGGTCTGTGTGAAGGTCCTAGAATTGAGTATGTTCCCAGAGGCAGCGAGCAAAGTTGTGAGTATAACTGCATGGCCATGGCTGAATGAATGAGTGTACGCAGATCAGAGTGTTATTTTACAGTTATAGATTGTCACCCATTTACTGTCTTAATTCTTTTTGTTTAACCTGCAGAATTTGTTACTATTTGCTAGAGTTTCTTTACTTCTTAGGCTAAATCAGATTATTCAACTCTGTGCATACATTTACGAGAAAAGAAGAAAAACTCTTAGCCTAAACCCTACGTATCTATAACTCCTTGGGCCATCATCTGTTCTCTTAACGGGGCTGTGGGCTAAACCTAGAGCTAAGATCATAACGGGGCTATCATCCTTGTAGCATTTTTCTTAAATTTTATGACTATTTGTATATGTTTTTCCTTGATGTATTTTTGGTGTTGTGAGAAGATTTTTTTTGATGATAATAATAAAAATCTCTCTCTTGAACTAAATCAGTGCGTTGGTCAGCTCGTTCAAATACATATAAATTCATTGTGATAGATTCCCACGTCTGTGTGTTTACCTGTCGTCACGTGTAAGTGCGTGCCCGTGAGTAGATATATATATATATATATATATATATATATATATATATATATATATATATATATATATATATATATATATATATATATATATATATATATATATATATCTGTGTGTAGACTGTCTGACGCCTTTAAAAGCGGTCGTAGAAGATAGGTGAGAGAGAGAAGATTATCTCGATTCTCAAAGACAGCTTCTTTATCACATTCTATCATCTCACGTGTGGGAAATTCTATTGTGGTTTTTTTTTTCACCAGCTCTCACTGTGACTATCACCCATTCCAACCTATTCTGAAGGGACCAACCCTAGTCTTAATACTCCTATCTAAAATCTACGACAGCATCTTTTTCTAGCTTTTCTCCAAATTCTTCCCAGGACTTCTGTTTTGCTGCTAGCACTTTGTTCTTTGCTTCTGTTCTGAGTGTCACATATTCTCTATATTTTTCCATTTGTCCTGTTGAGTTTTAGCTCCTAAGTATTGTTTCCATGCCATTTCCTTCTCTCTTATTTTCTCTTTGACTTCCTCTGTCCACCAAGGTGTCCTCTTTCTCTGGTTCCCAAGTCGGACTTCACCGCATTCTTCTGCAGCAGCTGTCTTTATGATATCCTTGAATTTATTCCAGAGGGTTTCCAAGTCATCAGGTCGTTCTTCTGTGTTGCTCACTGCTGTAGCAATAAGCCCCTGATATCTGGTCTTAATTTCTGGCTTTCTCAGCTTGTAGGTCCTATTGCTCATTTCTCCTGCTCGTTTACTTGGTTTCTTGCGTGATGTTGGGCAGTTCCTAGGCTGAGCAACTCTTTCAGTTGTTCGTTTGATTGTTAGCAGGTAGTGATCACTTCCAATCTCTGGCCCCCTCCAGACTCTTGCATCTCGGACATATCTGAATGAGCTTCTCCGAACAATGGCATAGTCGATCACTGACTTCTCATTCTTGGTTGGTTCACATCTAGTGTATGCATGTATGCGCTTATGGGGGAACTTTGTGTTTGTAATGATCAGATTCTGCTCACTGCAGAATCTAAGGAGTCGCTTTCCATTGTCATTGAGAGTATCTTCTCCATATCTTCCGATAACTCCACCCCATCTAGCATGGTCATTTCCAACTCTGGCATTAAAATCTCCGAGCATAATAACTTCATCTAGGCAGTCATCCACTGTCCTTTGAAGCAGCTCGAAGAATTCCTCCTTGACCTCTGCTCTCTCATCCTCATTTGGCCCATACACTATGACCAAGTTGACTATGGTTTCTCCTTCTTTTAGTTTTACAACCATAATGCGCTCCGAGACAAAGTTCCATCCCTTGATACTATCTTTTTGATTTTGGGCCACAATGCAACCCACGCCCCCTTTAGCTCTTTCAGATATGGGTACACCACTGTAGAGCAACGTGTTGCCATCGAGATCCATGACTCCTTGTCCTTTTTTCTTCGTTTCCGTTATAGCCAGGATTTATAGTTTTGCTTTCCTCATCTCTTCCACCAGCTCCTCTTCCTTCCCATTTATACTTCTTGTGTTCCAAGTTCCATAAGTCGTAGTCCGTAGTCCGTTCCAGTTCGTCGCCTTTAGAATCAGTCCGGTTTTCTCTCTTGTAGTTCGCGTAATCATGATTTAAAGCAAACAGGTGATTGGCCCTCATCTAAATACACAAAATCATAATAAATCTCTTCTCATTTCTCTGACCTCGCGTAAATATTTGCTTCTCATTGCAACTATATGAGGCTTCTCACAAATAAGGTTTCTACCACCAACATATTTTCTAAAAGTGAATCCCAAACTCCTAATAGTCCTCCATAGCGTAGATTTGGAAATATCAATGTCATTATTCTTTCTTAACCAAATTTTCAATTTCCTTAAAGTCACTGCCTCATTATTGTGAAACGTATTGCAAATTTCTCTGCGGATCAATTCTCTGTCAAAATTATCCACCACTCTTGGCCTATTTTTCGTGTGTAAAACACTGGAATTACAAATGTCAGATGTCGCTATCCAGCGGTGCAATGATCGTTTGCTTATCCCCAAGGCATGAATAGTCCTCTTTTGTGGGTTTGAAATGGAATGATATAGTTTTCCTCGAGTAGCTTCATTGCAGAAATACTTTAAAATCCTATTTGTGATTTGCTGTAATGTCATAACATGTACTCGAAGACTCATTTTTCCTACTTAGCCACACAATACTTTTTGTAGACACGCCACTGATTGACAATGTGTGCGTAAAACCGGAAATAAACTGTTTTATGTTCAAGAAGTGCAATTTCACGCAATTTCACGCAAAAATCATGCCAATTTCTTGATAAACCAAAAATGTGCAAATGAGGTCGTATAATTTACTGTAGACATTTCAATATGTGTGTGTGTGATGTGTGCTGGCAAGTAGGATTTTATATTATATCGCAAAGAAACAAAAAATTGAAACCAATGGCCGCATTTTAATGAACAATTTAATTCATAGGGTCTATACCATTTCAAATTTACACACAAAATTTCACTTATATGCGTTATATATTCGCTGAGATATAGCATTTCGAAGTTGGGCAAAGCTAGTGAAACGTGCTATAGTCATGTACGCTAGTGCATCCGACTTCACCTTGCATTTATGTCGTGTTGATTCGCGTTCGATTCAGTTTTGCCGTAAATTTAGCAGAATTGGTTCATGTTTAGTTAGAGGTGTTTCATTTAGACAAGTCTATATATGCGGGATATCACGATTTTGGAAAATCTAATGAAAAAAATACAATAATATTCCTATATTGGTTACGTTTTCTCAGATTTCTTCAGTCAACGAGCAACATTGTTTTACAAACAGATGTAGGTGAGGACACACACAAATCTAAGTTTATGTAAGAGGAAGCAGAAGTGTAAGAAACAAGCCAGGGTCTATTTTGGTTCCCATCTCTTGACTTGTTTATGACTGGCTCCAAGGATATTTCTGCGCACCTGCAGTCGCCAGATTTTGTCTAACAGTTTTTAACTGACTGGATAAGCTACATGAGTGAAAAGGTAGAAATCCTACTTAATCGAATGTTCGTCCCTAGTACACAAAGTCTGATACGGTGAGTGAGCTGCAAGAATCTGAAAAGATCAACGGTTCACGAATACAATAGCAAAATGAGTGGTTCACTAGATGCGTTTCATGACATACAAAACGATATGCCTGGCCACCATGGAAGAAACTGGAGCTTCTAGGAAATAAATGAATAGAAAGCAAAAGGATGGAAACAGCATTCTACCTGACTGCTGGCCCAGAGCACTATGCACACAATGACAAGTAAAGTGGAAAGCCACCCTAAAGAGTATAGAAGATTAAAATATCTAATTCATTCCTAATTCTGTCTAAAGATCGTATTCCATTTCTCAGGCATAAGCATAATGTGATAGTTACTTTGATATGGATGTCAAACATTGTCAGTATTTAAAGCTCATATCTGGAAGAACACAACATGTGAGATGAGATTTCAGCAAGATAAATGGACCAATGTATATATATATATATATATATATATATATATATATATATATATATATATATATAGAGAGAGAGAGAGAGAGAGAGAGAGAGAGAGAGAGAGAGTCAGTTATGACTGACTATATAGATATATAAGATGGTATGGACAATTCGCTATAAAATACCATGGATAGGTTTGAAAAAAAATCGAAAAAAGGTGATTCGTCTTACGAGGTGTCTTTTGTCCTCGTAAGACGAATCACCTTTTTTCGATTTTTTTTTCAAACCTATCCATTGTATTCCACGTCTTACCGCAGTTCCCCTCCACTTCCTCGGCTATAAAATACCATAAGACGTCAGAATGCAAGTGATTCCACCTACCTTTGATTGTCAAAAAGATAACGGACCGAAACATAAGACTGTCAGGGGAACCAGCTCTGTTGATCAAAGCACCAACTGATGTAATACGTTGTATAGAGTTTTCAACCAATATCAGCCTTACCTTGTTCAGCAATGGGACGAATATTAATAATATACATCTTTACTTCAGAGTTGAAAGGCCACAATACGTAAACATACCAGTAGTTGCACTGTAAGCTTGCCGCATGTGACGAATACTCTTACACTAAGACTGGCCACGTAATAGGTGCCACGTGGGGACAAAGCGTTGGTCGCCTGCACGTCCACGCCACAGAAACAACTACAAGAGAAGGGAGGTGGAAGAAGAGAATATTGAAACCAGATGTAGAAATTGTTTTATGTATAATAAAATTACCATGGTGACAAGGATAGATTAATGGTGACAAGGATAGATTAATGGTGACAAGGATAGATTAACAGAAAGAAGGAAATCTTAATATGCAAAGAATAGATTAACAGATAAAAGAAGACTCAAATAAAGAGACAGATATATAAACAGATAACCAGCAAATCGAATCACTGTGTTTGTACTTTCTTCAATTCTGGTATCTTGAATCACTGCGTTTTTTAATTTATACTATCTCTGGTATCTTAAATCACTGTATTTTTAATTTATATTATCTCTGGTATCTTAAATCACTGCGTTTGTAATTTATACTATCTCCTGTATCTCAAATCACTGCGTTTTATATTTATACTATCTCTGGTATCTTAATTAAATCACTGTATTTTTAATTTATACTATTACAACTATGTCTGGTCACTTTGTTTATACTATCTCAGGTATCTTTAATCGCTGTATTTTTAATTTATAATATGTCTGGTCACAGTGTTTATACTATCTCTGGTATCTTGAATCGCTGTATTTGCTATTTCTACGGTCTCTCGTACACATAAACACACACACACACACACACACACACACTCCTATATATATATATATATATATATATATATATATATATATATATATATATATATATATATATATATATATATATATATATATATATATATATATATATATATATATATATATATATATATATATATATATATATATATATATATATATATATATTGTTAAGATAAGTTTATGCTCCCAGCCATATGCCTATACTTCAGAGATATAGCTGAGCGCATTTTACTTTGTATAAATGATTTTTATTTGAGACGATAACGCACTACCATTAAATGGTGCAGTGTCTCTTTGTGACGTTAGCTTGTTACTCGTACTAAACGATTAAAGTTCGTGGCCTTCCGAAGTAGACATCGTCCAGAAAGGACGTATTTTTGTACTGTTCCCTATTGCGGGATATCCAATACCATAAATCCTGCCGTAAGGACGTCGGTCGGTCGGTCACATCATGCACACCTTCATTTGCGCATTTTTCTATTTTCGAGAGAGTGCATTCACTTTCAAACACAGCTAAGGCGTGCAACTGTGGTTGAAAGTTAGACAATAATTGTATTGTTTCCCTTATATGTACTCTCCAGAAAATAGAAAAGTACGTAAATGACGGTGTGCATGAACAGTTTGATTCTGGAAAGAAGCCAACAACACAATTGATAAACAGAACTTGAACTGGAGACAGGAAGGTACTGAGATGCAGATTAAATCAACAGACAATCAAGATACTCTTCTTCCAGTTTCATTCGGGAAACGGATTTAACTCATTATTTTTCTTAAAAAATAACCTTAAAATGTAAGTTTTTGATTGTTTCTTCAAGACAAAATTTTAATTTAAAGTATTGCAGACTTATTATTATGGATCAAGATGATTCATAATAATAATTTTGTGGTGGTTCGACATGTAACAGAAACAACACACCAGAGGCTGACTAAGGGGGATGTGATGGGGGCGGTCCGCCCCGGATGACAACAAGGATAGGGGTGCCATCGGACACTATTAAGATAGTATTTACTGTTAAAAATGTACTTGCGCGTGTGTTTCTTTATAGGGACAGGGGATGTCGAAGGTAGGACCGCCCCGAGTGCCAAGTACTTTAGGGACGCCTCTGCAACACACTATAATTAAAAACCTGTCAATTCTGGCGGGTTATTGCTGACATCATGGGTTCATGTGTGCCATGATTGATGTGTTAGTATATTATAGTTTGCAAACGCATTCTTCATGTGGCTTTTATAATGAGCTATTACGCCATTACGTTGAAAGATTCTGGATGCAATTCGGTTGGAGTACGACAATCATTGGTACACCCGTCTTATTCCACAGGGGGTTTAGTAAAGTGTGTTACATTTGGTGGTTCTGTTGAGACATTCCCAACAGCCATCGTTCATATTGATACGCCATTTTGCACAGGAAGAATTAAAGTGTGTTTATTACGAAATCCAGTGGCGGATCTTATTGTTGGTCGTATCCACGGTGTCAAAGAATGTACACCAGATGAGATTGCTGAGTAGGAACAGCAAAATTTACTAGCTGCTAATGCAGTCACGACTAGGGCGCAAGCTCAAGCTCAAATACAGGATGATACTGCTGTGGTAGATCATGTTAATGATGATGATGATTATCATACTGCCATTTCTAGGGAATCTTTAATTAAATTGCAAAAGAGTGATAATTTTTTAAGAAAATTCTTTCAATTAGTTAGAACTGATGAGTTTGATTTGCATACCAATCCTCGTCAGTGGTATATCTTTAAGAATGATGTACTTGTTAGGATGTTTAAAAATACTTCTTCGTCAGTTAGAAAACAAGTGATGGTACCCAAAGATCTTAGGACCTACATTTTGCAACATGCACATGATTCTCATTGTGCAAGACACATGGGTTATTCTAGAATCAGGTCCAGAGTACTTTTTTCATTTTTCTGGCCTGGGGTTTCCAAAGATGTTTCCTTATACTGTCGCTCTTGTATGATATGCCAGGAGGTTAAGTCCAAGGGTCCTTGCCATATGGCGTCGATACAGGCTACATAACATAACTGTACGCCCTTTTGAAAAGATAGCTGTGACGTGGAAATGTAAATATATCCTCAGAAATCCGACTACCTTGTTTTCTCAATCAGCGTTTATGTTTTGCGTTGCAAAAACCACACAGTTTCGTTGTTTGTCTGACTCATAATTTGTAGCCACGCCTATTTTTCCTGTCTTTCTTGCGCTAACCAGAGTTTTCGTAATTTCACAACATGCCACATAACAGGGAAGCAAATCACGTCGCTTACCCGAGTTCTCACGATAGCTGATTTGCCAATTAGCGGAAATTAGACAGACGCGCATATAAATATAACGGTTTGTTTGTTTTAAGCAAATCAATGGCGATAATATTATTCCCGTACCTTTGAAGTATTTGATCTACGGCCAGGGGGAGAGAATCTAAGAAAGACCGCCTGCACGCATGTCTTTTTGATGTCGTCGGCATCGCGGGTAGATCGAACCGTAGAATCCTTTATCTCGGAAAGCCAAGTTCGTTGAGTTCCTCGGCGAGGCCGAAGGTGTTAAGTATCGCATCCTTCGGAGATATTACACCAAATCTGTATATATACTGCCTTCTCTTCTAGTCAGTTATCAGTCTCTCAGAAATTTTGGATAAATCTAATCACGCCAGACTATGAACCATCTTACTCGCTAAATGTGTTAAATTGTCCCGTGGGGATTTAAATTTCTGATTGTGGTAATAACTTAAGTTGTGCATAAGTATTAAATGTGTTAAAAGTTTTACCATTTTATTTACTGCTATTCCCTAGCGTTTGGACTAGCGAGATAGAAAAGCGCGTAGATATTTTCTTACCAGTGGTTCAGTAATGTAAAATCCATCAACCATTTTTTAGCTGACTTAAGTATAATGTTAAGAGTGACGGATAAAGTGACAGAGTAGTGTGCGCATTATATTTCTTTGTGTATAATTTTTTAATGACTAGTGTTTTATAATGTGTTAAAAACCGGTAGACGCCAACAATCAACTAGCTAGTTGATATTTGTTAAGGGCGTAGTCATAATTAAGTTATAACTGACATCGTGCGCTGCGTGTTTTACCAAGTCGGAAAGGGGAGGGGGGGGGGGGAAATGCTGCATGCCTAAAACCCAAATCCGTACTTGCTAAGCGAAGCGCGATAGTATAAGCTTAGAATACCGTGTGTCTTTTAATTTAATTAGAGGACAGAGAGGATAAGAAATCACACTTTACGGGTGATAGCATAGGATTGTCATTTTGGTTAAATGTTTGTTTTCTTTCCATTATAAACTTGGTCAAAACCAGCGGCCAGCGTGTTTTCTCTAATTGTATGCCTTTTCTTAGTTACTGAAGGCATAAGAACTATAACTTGAGCTAAACTGGACTTACACATATCCAGATTTTTTCTATTCAGTTTATCAGCCCGCTGCGGCAATAAACATAACATTTTTCCTGACTACTGACAGTCGTTTTTCCAAGTGAATTGTATCCAGGAGATAACGCTGTTCCATAATCGGCACTCATTCCAGAAAAAGTCGAGAGGATTTATAATCGTCAGTTTTATAACGTAACAGTCGTAACACCTAGAGGCTAGATAATACAGGAACTATTTTTCTCCTTTGTTTATAACTGTGAACGTCCCGAGGACGCATTGCTTCAATAACTATACGCAGTGGTACAGGACTCATCCAGGAACAACTAACTCACCAATTTGGCGACTACCTGGAAATTATTATTAAATACCAAGGCTAGTCTGGGGCCATATTTGGGCGACCCACCTGACACTATAGGTTCATCCTATTGTTATTATTTTTCCAAGGGATACCTACACCAAGTATTGGGTAAGCAAATGTGTTTGTGGTCACAGAATGACAAAGTGAAAAAGAGAGAGAGAAAGAGAGAAAGAGAGAGAGAGAGACAGAGAGAAAGACAAATATTTTCCCTTGTTACAATCATTGTACCCGCTTCGTTTTTTTGTTGTTGTTCGCTAACTAACTATTTTATTGGATAGCTTAAGTAGAAACGTTGTTCTTTACTATACTGTCTATTCTATACCCTAGTGTTAATCTTTGACCTTTTGGGTTATTAACTTCTGCGGGATCTTTTCTCAACAGAGAGGAGGGCACTTATGGGGTTATTTTCATATATCTGTAAACATGATTTATATTGATTTCTATTTGTTTGATGTTGTGAGAAGTTTAAGTGATAATAAACTAAACAAAACTTAATTTATCGTGTTGGTCAGCCCCATACCCAATTATCCATAGTTTTTCACGTCTGAGTGTCTTGTTGTCACATAACTGTGTGTGTGTGTGTGGAAAACTTATAATTACCATTATAGGGAAGTGTGACAGATCGTCTTCTTCTAAAGATAGTCGTATAGATAGGCTGGACTAGAGAAACCACTCATTCCAGAGACGTATCATTACCTTAATCTATTTCACTCGTGGAATCTATTCTAACACCTTTCTTTCTCATATAATCCACTTCTGCTCTACTCAGACGGGACCAAATAAATCTCTATACCTATCTAAAAATGTACGACAATGGCCGTTTATATCATCGGTCCATTACCAGTAATGTCTGCTAGAGAACATACGCACGTCCTCACGTGCATAGACATGTGCACGCGATGGCCAGAGGGTATACCTCTTAAAAATATTACTACTTCAGACGTGGCAGATGCTTTGTTGTTGATTTTTTTCCCGAAAATGTTTTCCTAAGAAATTATTATCAGATAGGGGTACCCAATTCGTATCTGAGGTCATGGTTAACGTAATGAACATGCTTCACATCGATATACCATTGAGTAGTGTGTACCATGCAATGCGTAATAGCATGGTGGAACGTCTAAATCGTACGCTTAAAAAGCTTCTAGGAAAGGAGACTGTCCGATTTCCACAGGACTGGGACAGGGTTTTGCCCGCCGTTCTTTTCGCTTACCATGAGGTACCAAATGTACAGCCCGGTTTCTCACCGTTAAAGCTCGTTTTGGAGCACAACTGCATGGTCCCATGTCACATATGCAAGATTTGCTTACTGACTCTGCGATGACCCAGGACACTCAGTCATCTTACCAATATTTCGTCAACTTAAGGCAAAAAGTCATTGATGCGTGTCAGTTGGCAACTGTTTCTTCTGAAACAGTAAAAGAAAAATCTCGAAAACTTCAGAATCGCGACAAACGTTTACGACAACTTTTTCCAGGTGATGAAGCTTTCGTGCTTTTTCCACGAAGGGTAAATCGTTTATTCATTGCCTGGGGTGGTCCCTACAAAATTGTTTCAAGAATATCTGATGTCGATTACATTGTTGATGTTAAGGGTAATGAAAGACTTTCCATATAAATATGTCTAAAGAATGTCACACTCGTCCGGACTACCTTCAGTCCGTCCTTCGTGCAACTGACGATCGAATTCGCCATTAGGCTCATTTTTGTTCTTTATCGGTATTTCAGGAAGAAGAATCTTCGTTTCCTGATGTGCCTATGCAACTTTTTGTCGTGCCTCTACAGGCCACTGAGACATGGAAAGACGTAACTATCTGTTCGGATCTGTCATCCGACAAACAACTTTAAGTATCTACTCTTCTTCAATCTTTCAAGGATTTACTTACTGACATCCCAGGTCATACATCTGTCATCAGCCATGACATTATTCTGTCAGATGACAAGCCTATCAGAGTTCGTTCTTACCCTATTCCAATTCATTTCCAGGTTCAAGTTGATAAAGAACTTGATGGTATGATTCGATTTAATATCATTGAACCTTCTAATTCATCATACGCTTTTCCGATGGTTATTGTCCAGAAAAAAGATAAAAGCATTCGACTTTCCATAGACTTTCGAAAACTTAACAATATTACGGTTTACGACGCGGAACATATGCCTTTGCTGGAAGACTTATTGATTAAATTATCTGAAGCTGTCTTCTTCACAAAATTCGATCTTTCTAAAGGATACTGGCAGGTTCCTTTAACGGAAAGAGCCTAGCCTTTCACGGCGTTCTCTACACCTCGGGGTCTTTTCTAATGGAATTGTTTGTGCTTCGATCTCGTGAATGCCCCGGCAACTTTTGTTAGGATGGTGAGAACAATTTTCTCACATCGTCTTGATGTCATTACGTATATTGATGATATATGTCTTTTTAGTGACTCGGGGAGTGAGCATTTCTCAGGTCTATGTTCTTTACTTGATACTCTACGCTTTCACAATTTAACTGCTAGACATTCCAAAATTTTCATTGGTTTCAGTGAAATTTTTTTTCTTGGCCACAAGGTTGGTCATGGCTTCCTTAAGACAGAAGATCATAACGTTTCTAAGATGCTAAACCTATCTGCTCCTAGTACCAAGAAACAGGTCCGTAGCCTCATCCGTCTGGTTCAAATCCATGGTCGTTTTATTCCAAACTTAGCTAATATCACTTCAAATAGGTCTAGTCTTTTACGGAAGGGTTCCCCCAACAATGTGCAGTAGATCGAAAGATCGCCAAGCCATTTTAGCTCAGATTAAATTGATTTTTCTACTTCACCTATTCTACGGTTAATAGATACAAATTTACCTTTATACTCCGCACAGATGCTTCGTCGAAAGGTATCGGAGCGTTGTTGATGCAGAACTTAAATAGAACACTGGATAATATTCTTTATGTGTCTCGAAAATTAACTGACACTTAGCAGAAATACTTCGTTGTAGATCGCGAACTTCTTGCTCAGGTTTGGTCAATACTTAAACGACAGAGATTTCTTATTGGTGCTCATTTCTTCGTGGAAACAGATCAGCGTGCTTTGCCATTCCTCAAGAAAAAGGATCATAAGAGTGCGAAATCTGCCCGATATGCTATTTCCGTACAGCCTTTCTACTTTGATGTTCGTGCTATCCGAGGAACTGAAAACGTTGTCGCTGATGTCTTATCCCGCTGCCCTCAGCAAGACAGCGATATGCCAGTCTAATTGATTGAAATATTATTGCTCCAGTGCATTGATCTACATGTCAAGAATTATGCTGCGCTAATACAGGCAAAATCGCTTTATAGCACTCAAATGTAATTTTTCGTGAACAGTATCTACATTCAAGATTACTGATGCTCTGAACATTATGCGCTACCTCTTAATGCATTGTACTTGTTACTCTACTCACACATGCACCTGGTTGGACATAATCCGTTCGTTTTGATACAGCAGAATTGCTGTCAGCCTATTATGATGTTTGATTAAAGAGCCAGCCACAACTATGGACACTTTTCGTATAATTTTCGAGCCGGATGAGTTACGTTTGTCACTGATGTCCGCTCGCATTGGAACTTATGTTGCATCAGATTTTCTACTTTGTACAAGACTCTTTAGTTCGATTACTCGCATTTACTTCGCACCAGTTTACTTCGAGCTTTGTAACATTTGCTGCTTTTACCCATTGCTAATGGAAATTCGCTATTTTTCGTGACTAATTGTCAAAATACACTTGTTCCAGTCACTGAGGTCCACGACTTGATTGCTGAGATGCCACAGGTTTACTCCGGTATACTTCAGGACTTTACGAGTTCGATGACTACATGGTCGATTATGGATTATGCATGCCTACATTATCGTGTAGAGGAGCATTATAGCGTGCTTGTGTTACCTTTTCTTTGATGACACTGATGATCCACATAGCTACTTCTTCAAGGATCTTGGATCTTTTTTGATAATTCTCACCATGAACATTTTCTTTATATTGTATTTCCATTTTTTATACATGCATTTCGCTCTATTTTTCCACTTATTCTTTTTTTTTTTTTAATTGCATATCAGTTTATGCCTTCGATGTAAGGGATATAACTTGATTTTTTTCTTTGTCTCACTCGTAAGTAATTGATTAACGCCCTTTTTTTTATTGCACATCATTTCCAATTTCGTTCATGTTTCAGGCACACTTAATGTTTTTTGCGTTGTTGCTTCCTTTTTTTACTTCAATACTTCGATTTAGTATTTCTGTCATGCTACTTTCCTCGACACGACTGTTGACATCTATTGACGTATTTTTGTATGTTTTTTCTATTTCATGATTGCCTTGACGGGCATATGACTATTGATATGTTTGTTATAACTTGTCTTCACTTGACCGATCCCACTTTATGAAAAAAATCTTCGATTCGATTTTTTCCGCGGGGGGGGGGGGGGGGGGGGGGGAGGGGGGGGGGCCGGGGGGGAGTAATGTGTTAAGATATGTTTATGCTTATGCCTATCTTTCAGAGATACTTTGTATAAATGATTTTTATTTGAGGCGATAACGCACTACCAGTGAATGGTGCAGTGTCTCTTTGTGACGTTAGCAATCGTCCACGCTTGTTACTAAACGATTAACGTTCGTGGCCTTTCCGAAGTAGACATCGTCATGAAAGGACGTATTTTTGTACAGTTCGCTATTGCGGAATATATATTATAGTTTGCAAACGCATTCTTCATGTGGCTTTACTAATAAGCTATTACGTCATTACGTTATTGATCAGCCATTATGGGCTGTTGCTAAACATGCGTTTAGCCATCATTTTTATTATGAAATTTTAGGAGGCCATATATCTTCGTCTTTACCGCAGTGATCCAACTAGCTCGCGTCTCGATTAGTCGATAGTTGAGTCGGTCAAAGACTTGTTGATGTTTACTCAACGTATATTTTTGTATGCCATGCAAACCAGCGATTCCTTGTGATGCCATTATTGATTATACTTGTCGTGAAGATGATTACGTCTAAAAAAAAGTCGTGTAACCGTTTACAAGCCTCGCCTACAGTATTGACCAGTTTCAATGTTCTTGTACCAGTCATGGTGTCTTCATATGTAAATATAATATCTTGAGAACACGAGCCGTGAAAACGACATTCGCTACAACAATTAACACATGCACCATCAACCGAGCCAGTAAAATAATCAACACCATGATCTCAAGATTCATTCGTAACACACACACACACACACACACACATATATATATATATATATATATATATATATATATATATATATATATATATATATATATATATATATATATATATATATATATATATATATATATATATATATATATCCCAGAACACATCTATGTGTGGGAACGATGGAGTAACGGTTTTGGCTGAGTGACACTTAGGTTGTTGGCATGATTTCATGTTGTATTCATGTGCATGTAGTGTGTCTGATTGCTGTTCTTGCTGTGATGAAATACGTGTGCTCGTGGGCTCGTGGGAAGCGTGTGTTGTGAAGACAGCTGGTTGATTGAGAAAGTACCCGGATGTGAGAAGATGTCTGCCGTGTGATTTTTAGCTGGGCAGTATACTTGTTGTCTGTGACATGGATGTGGAATGTTCCAGACGTAAAGTTGAACATTGTTATTTATTGTAGGTCGTAATAGAATTTATATAGGCGAGGGTTCATGCCACTGAAGAAGGAAGTTGTTATAAATAATTTATTTAGGTGAGGGTTAATGCCGTCTGAGAAGCGATTTATCTACACATGTGAGATGTAACTTTATTAGGTGCCTGGTTGCATGTGGCACAGAGACGTTAAGAGACTAGTGTTCTGTTCTGATGTGGTGTCAGTGTCAGTGTCAGTGAGAAGTCACTGTGTGAACAGCATTGTCAGTGATATTTTGTTTTTAGCCAGTGTTAGATGGATCTTGCCTGATGGAGATTGTTACTTACGTCCAGAACTTACTTGTTTGATTAACTATGTTGCTAATGAGACTGTAAAGAAGTGTTGTCAATTTTATTCAAGCTATGTCAAGAGAGAAACTGTAAACTTCTTTCGAGATTTAATGAGCTATTACGTATTCCATCCTGTATACTTGAACGTTGTATGTTTTGTTCTCATCATAACATCACGGGCGCTCTTCCGCCTCTTCCTTACAACATATATGAATTTGTGAACGATAAGAATGGTCGCTGATAATTGCTAATTTTAATGCTCACGGGCATTGGAAGAAAAATTCTTATTAAGATTAAATTGCGAAGGGAAGTGGATGTACCTGATGCTTACATCAGGAGACAGGAAACTTAAAGGAGATTCAATCTACTATTTTCTCAGTTTGTGGTACCAGTTGCCGGAAGTCGACGTTTGATACCTATAACAGACAAGTCTTTGGGACACTTAACGAGGCAACCCGAGTAGTTACCTCCCCCCTTCCCCCCCCCCCTCCCCCACGGCATTGCAAAGGACGTGCTGCTATACCAAACAACTCGACTATTGATGAGAAGGAACAATGAAAATTCCGTTGTAAACCAGTTGAACCAGAATTTAGCTGTCACCATATTCAAAGCTAGTACTGGCACAGCTCATGAACTTTATTTGCTACAATACACTATCCCATAATCTCTCAAGGTGAAGAGAACTTAATTTTTTTTCCTGAACAAATCAATTTTATTCATTTTAACCCTATTTATCCAATATTCTATAAATAAATCTCTTGTTAAAATATAAATCCACAGTTGGATTCTTTCAATTGTGAATTTGATGGCTGCACCCGTACGATACTTTTGAAAAACTACAATATTCAAAGCTAATCATACTATTAATATTTTGCTGAATCATCTTCAGATGGGGGCTCATAAAATACGAGTCAAACATATTTTCTCACAGAATTGGGCGAAGAATACAAAGGTTATAACAAACTTAGATTACTCATTTGTTACACTCGTCATTCTAAAATCCTAGTGAGACTCCCTGAAATAGAAGTACCAACCTTCTACTGATATCTCAGCCAAGAGTATTATTGAGCAAAGGTTGATACCTTTGAAACACCTCGTACTTTTACTCAAAATTAGCCATTAGTGGACCACTACTGTGGAACAAGGGAGATCACCCATGACAGACAGTTAGACATACAGACATATAGACAGTTAGACATACAGACATATAGACAGTTAGACATACAGACATATAGACAGACATACAGACAAATAGACAGTTAGACGTACAGTCATAGACAAATAGATGACTGGCAGACAGAAAAATAAATAGATAGAGAAAAAGACATACAGACAAACTGACAGATTAATTAATTGGTTGATACATTGATTAATACATTGATTGACAAATTGATTGATACATTGATTGATTACGTGTGCATATATTTTCTGGCGTTAATAAATTATTTACCTTTTTCGAGCTAGACCCACATCAAAGTTCTTTTTCAGGGTGCCGATTCTGAATCCAACAGCAATCAGGAGAGGATGACGAAAACGGGTAAAAGGGAACTATAAAAATACATAGACAAATAGATTAACCCGACAGACATGTAAATACACCAGACAGACTAACAGATAAACTCGACAGATAAATGGATAAACCCGACAGACAGACAAGCCTGATAGACAGACAAACCTGATAGATAGATAGATAGATAGATAGATAGATAGATAGATAGATAGATAGATAGATAGATAGATAGATAGATAGATAGATAGATAGATAGATAGATAGATAGATAGATAGATAGACAGATAGATAGATAGATAGATCGATGTAACGAGCAGACATAAATAAACCTGAAAGACATAGATAAATTCCACAGACAGACAGAGAGATAAACCCGACAGACAGATAAACCTGACACACAGACAGATAAAGCAGACACACAGGCAGATAAACCTGACACACAGGCAGATAAACCTGACACACAAGCAGATAAACCTGGCAGACATGTAGATGAACCCGACAGGCAGAGAGATAAACCGAACAGATATATAAATGAACCCGAAAGGCAGATAGATAAACACTACAGACAAATCGGTAGATACACACGACAGACAGATAGAGAAACTTGACAGACAGAAGGAAAATAATTCAAGCATTCTGAGTCAGATATTCATGGAACTTTTGCTCTGATTATGCCATTCTTCGTCTCGCTTGTACACTTTCCATCTCAGGTTATCAGTCAGTCTGCTTGTGTTTGTTTCAATCTTGTTCCATTGTTATACTTTCAATGGAAATGTCTGCCCCTTCAAGCTGAGTCTATGTCTGTTTTCTTTCTATTCCTTGTCCACGCCCTCTCTTCTTTCATTTTGGATCTATCAGCTCTAATTCTGTCAGCCGTGTCAATCTTGAGAGAGCCCGGCTAACCCCCACCCCCTTTCCCTTTCCACGTGCAACTAGCGGCATAATTGTGCCTAAGTCTTTTATTCAGAGATTCTTGGGGAATCGACGAGTTCCATGTCCCTTTGAGTACGGGGGACACGGGACATTCTCTGCCTTTTATTTTTCCCGTCCCCGTCTTTCCTCGTGAACGAAAGACGCTCGTTGAACGGGGAAGCGTAACTAAGTGTTACGTAGATTTTCCCCGGATCTCGACGCGGACGAAGACACTCTAGCGTAAATCTTACGTGTGGAGTTGTTTTATCTCTTGCACGTGCGCGAAGCCACGTTACGCCACCTGCAGATTTTTCTTACTATTTAAGAACTAGTCTCCTTCATTCTTTACCTACCCACGGTACTACAATCGTTCTCGAGTGCAGTGAAAGTTTTCAGTACGCTACAAAAGACGAATTTCAGATAAGTTTTTTCTCTTCTCTAACATATTTAAACTAAATGTTATTAATCACCTATAGTATTCGTTAATTGCTTTTAAACGTTAGCTAAAATTGATAGGGGTATTGGAATAAATAAAATATTAGTGAAATAGAATAAGCACAGGTAGGCCAACCACGTGTGGTCTTCATTTGTAAAGTGCAGTAGCCATCTTGCTTTTCTTTATGTACAGGCATCTTTCAGCGCAGAGCCGCGCGTGAACAAAATCAAATTTACTAGCTTAGTAGTAGGACTATTCAGCCCTTAATTATTGATAGCTAAACATAGTTTAAAATTTATATTTAAAAAAAAAAAATTTTATTTAAAAAAATACATAAATAAATAAATATATTAACTTGCCTGGTGTTAATTTAGCAAAAATAAGGGCAAATAAGTACAACATAATGCTAACCAGATTGCAGTTAGGGGAGGGAAAAGCTTGGAGCAAATCATCAGAAAGACATACTAAGGAAGGAACATCAAAACGGACAGAAAATGAGAGGAACAAAAGCCCTGGTCTAAAGGACACAGAAATTAAGGGCAAAATGGAAACCATCAATGAAAAAACAAAAGTGAACCCTGAAGTAAATAAAGACAGAGGACCAAACAAAAAAAGCAACGAGAAAAAAACAGAAATTCTGACTTCAAAGCAAGGTGCTGCAAACAATGGAACACCACCTTCGACAGGAAATAAAGCCACAGAACACATTAGGAAGGACAAAGAGGGAAATGCAGCACTCAGGAAACCAAAGAACACAAAGAAAGTGCCGAGGACAGCCTAAAGGAAACAAAAACCCACAGAAGAAGAGTTAAAATCACTCAAGTAGGAGGGACAGAAGCCACTCTGAGAGCCCTACCCGATGACAAAATCATGGTTATCCTAGAAAAAATAATAGACAAAAAATCTATTAACAGATTACAAAAAACAAGCAATGGTGTAGTAATCTGTTTGAACAGCACAGAAAAAGCCAAGGTCCTAATAAATGAACTGAAAGAAAAGTCTAAAGAAGTACAACTCCCACATAAAATAAATATACAAATGGAGCTGATCAAAGAGATTAGAAAAGTCGTAATCAAGGGCATCGATACAAACCTAACAGAAGAAGAGATCCACACAAACATAGTGAAAGAAAACCCATAAACTAAGATAGAAAAGGTAGAACGAATTAAAAATAAGCTGCAGAAGAATACATCAGTGGTAGTGTTGAGTGTACAGGGTACAGAAATACCCAAAGAGGTCAAAATCTGCAAGAGAATCAGGAAGACTGAAACATTCATACCACCAATCATCCAGTACACAAATTGTCAAGGCTTTAGTCACATGCAGCATGTTTGTAAAAGAGCAACAAGATGTAGTTTCTGTGCAGGAGCACACAAATACGTAGACTGCACAATGGCTAAAGAGGACAAAGACTACAAACAAGAAAATAAAAACAGAAGATGTGCAAACTGCCAGGGTAACCACAGTGCCAGGTACCAGGGGTGTCCAGTCTTCCAAGAGACAAAATACATACTTAAAGAAGCTCTAGAAACCAACACACCAATCTGGAAAGTGAAAGAAACACAGAAAGCAAACAGCCACCTTCAAAACTTCCAAGAAAACAACATCAAGAAACAAATAAAACAAATAACCACTGAAGTACAAAACATTAAGGAGAAAATACAGAAAGAAGATGAAAGTAAAACACGCATAAGCAACAGTGAAGTAGAAAACAACACAGAAGAGACAGAACATAACATCACCCAAGCCAGGCAGGTATTAGAAGAAATTAAAATAGCACAACAGGCAATAAAAAGAGACCTCAAAAAATAACAGAAATAAAAGAGGCTAATGAAGAAATCCTTAAAAAAATAGAGAGAGAAAGAGCTATTTTGTCAGACGGAAAAATGGAAGAAAAATTTAAGGAAACAGTGGAACTACACCTACCATACATAGCAGAAAGAGTTCGGAGTACAATGGTTACTTGGAATGATGAGTTTGTGGAGAACATGAGGGATAGTGAACAAAACCAAAAGAAGTAGATCCCCTATCAAAGAACCTAATAAAAACAATAACATAACTAAGCTAACCATACTAAATGGGGACCACAGACTCTAGAGCTATCAAAGTAGTTCAGTGGAACTGTAGGGGTGCCAGGAAGAACCTGATGTCTCTTATGGGACAGTATAAGGAGGCAAAACCCATCTTTGCAATACAAGAAACCCTCCTGAACCCCAAACAGAAACTGAACTACCAAGGGTATATAACACTTAGAAATGATAGACCTGAGGGAAGAGGAGGGGGCGTGGCCTTTCTAATACATGAAGACTACAAAATATTAAATTGGGAACAATTCAACACAAAAAATATTGAAGGAATAAGTATAACATTAGACAGTGAGCCAGATAACTTAAAAATAATAAACATCTATAGCCCCAAGGGTAATATAACCGATAGGGACATTGCCACTATTAACACACAAAAAGACCAAAGAACATTATTGGTAGGTGACTTTAATGCACACCATGAGGCATGGGGTAACAACAGTAATGATCCAGCAGGAAAAAGACTGTTGGACTACATTGAAAGTGCTGAGCTAATCATACTAAATGATGGCTCAGTGACAAGGGTTAACCCATGCAACAGTGGAGGAGATACAGCAATAGACATAAGTATTATAACACCAAACCTAGCCTCTGCTAAATGGGAAGTACTGAATGACTCCAGCTCAGACCACTTACCCATAGAAATAAACCTAAACGACAAATATAGAACTAGTCCAAGAAGCTCGAAACCTACATTCAACCTAAAAAAGGAAAACTGGGAGTCCTTCCAATTGGAGCTAAGTAAACTAAGCATAGAACAAATTGAATCTAACAGTATAGATATATTTGCAGAAAAAATAACAAATGAGATTTTTAAAATAGCTATAAAATATATACCAAACAGGAATATGCCTGAGCACTTAAAACCAACACAAAAAGGTAAAAATAGGAAAAGAAACAAAGATAAAAATCCAGTACCATGGTGGACAGACAGGTGTTCAGAACAACTGAAATTGAGGTAGAGGGCCCTTACAAAGTATAGAAAAGCCAAAACTGAAGAGAATTACACAAACTATAAAAAAGTAAGAAATGAAACAAATAAAATAATATTCAGAGCTAAAGAAAAGAGTTGGAGAACATTTTGTCAAACACTAAACCCTAGGTCACAAGTAACTACAGTTTGGAGAAAACTAAAAGCAATTAAAGGAGGAAACAACAAGAAATTTAAAATCCCAACAATTAAAATACCAGAGAGAGCTGAAACAGATAGAGAAAAAGCCAACATACTAGCTAAATACTTCTATCAGGTTAGTTCAATAGACAGTCTAGATAAGGAAGAAATAAATAGGCGGAAGACACTGCTAGAAAAATTAAAAGGAGAAAATATGGACACCACACAGGATGCTAATTATTTAAATGCAGATATTACAGTAGATGAAATAGAAAGAGCTTTAGCAGGAAAAACCAATACTACCTCTGGGGAAGACATTCTGAGCTATGAAATCCTCAAAAAGGTACCAAATACAACTCTAAGAGTGATTGCATCCCTCTACAACAAAATCTGGCACACGGGAAAAATACCGTGTTCATGGAAGACAGCAGTAATCATCCCCATACTAAAGCCAGATAAGGAAACACATGATGTCAGCTCATACAGGCCAATATCATTAACATCGCATCTAGGAAAAATTCTAGAAACAATAGTCAACAGCAGACTAAAATTTCATCTAGAAAAGCATAATTTGTACAGTCCAACCCATGCAGGCTTTAGAAGCCAACATAGTACAATAGAGCAACTGTTGAGGCTGGAACATGATGTTAAACAG
Source organism: Oreohelix idahoensis (assembly GCA_024509875.1). Classification (NCBI taxonomy): domain Eukaryota; kingdom Metazoa; phylum Mollusca; class Gastropoda; order Stylommatophora; family Oreohelicidae; genus Oreohelix; species Oreohelix idahoensis. The sequence goes on from JAMPIV010020513.1 coordinate 165,748, forward strand.
GCTTCAAAAGGAATGAAAAGACAGTAGCAATATTCCTTGATGTAGCAAGAGCATATGATGAGTGTTGGAGGGAGGGTGCACTACACAAAATCAGGAAATTAGGTATAGTAGGCAGAACCTACAATTATCTAGAAAACTTCCTGCAGGATAGATACTTCACGGTACAAATAAACAATGATAGATCTGAGGTGTATGAGCAACAGAATGGAATTCCCCAGGGATCAGTAATATCACCATCTATCTTTACGATTATGGTCAACGACCTAGGCGACGAGTTTAAAGACTTAAAAAACCACTTATCCTAGTTTGCAGATGACGCTGCGATATGGAGAACGGGAACAAATCTCCCATTCCTCTATAAAACAGTACAAAGGCAAATGGATAAAGTATCTGACTGGATGAACAAGTGGGGATTTAATCTAAACGTTAAAAAAACCATAGGAATGATCTTCAGTAGAGGGCGTGTAATTAAAAACAATATAATTGACATAAGCATTAATGAGCAAAAAGTATGCACAGCAAAATCAACTAGATTTCTTGGTATGGTATTAGACCAGCAACTAAACTGGAACAAACACATAGACCTATTAGTGCAAAGCAGTAGGGGACTTATTAACATGCTAAGATATATGAAAGGAAGTGGTTGGGGCGCCTGCAATAAGACCATGTTAACCTTCTATAAATCATTTATTAGGGGCAAACTTGACTATGCCAGTGTTGTCTATGCATCAGCCGCCCCGAGCAATAAGAAAAAACTAGACACAGTCCAAAACCAGGCACTGTCAATAATAGCAGGTGCCTCAAAGGGAACATCAGCAGAGGCACTAGAAGTAGCGCTAGGCATTATACCCCTGGAGCTAAGGAGAAAAGAACTGAGATTCAGCTACTGGGCAAGAGTGGCAAAAGATCCAGCTCACCCAGCACATAAAACCTTTGATAGGGGTAACCAGTACATAGGCCACATTCCATTAAACCATAATAGATACCCGTCAGGGTGGAAAACAATGGATGAAGTGGATCAATACCCAGACCTATTTAATGCGATAAACAGTAGTGCTCTGTATAAAGCAAAGATCCCACCATGGGAATTAAAAGTGCCAGAAACTGACTCCCACTTAACAAAGATCATAAATAAATCTAACGACATAATCTCAGCAAAAAGTAAAACACTAGAGTACATAGAACGGTATATAAATAATAGCCTAACTATATATACAGATGGGTCAAAAGATGAAGAAGGACAATTAGGAGCAGGAATAGCAATACCAAAATTAAAAATTTATAAAAGATACAAAGTAACAGGTAATACATCCATCTTTACAGCAGAATTAGTGGCAATCCTAAAAGCTTTAGAAATAGCTGCAGAAAATCCACCAAAAAAAGTAACCATTCTCACAGATTCCCTATCATCAGTATTAGCTATCAGAAACAGAAATGAATGTAGCAGGCCAGATATTATAGAGGAAATACTACAGGTTAATACATATCTACAAACTATAGGATGCAGTGCAACACTAACATGGATACTATCACATGTGGGGATAGCAGGAAATGAGCTTGCAGACAAAGAAGCCAAAGGGGGGAGAGCTAGTCATAACAAAATTGAAGTAGGCTTAGGGAAGTTTGAAATTAAGAGCTTAATTGCTCAAGCAATAACTAAAGAGTGGATAACAGCATGGGACCAAAGTAAAAAAGCAAGACACTCATATAAAATCCTTAAAAAAAACCAAGCAAAAAATGTCAAATAAAAGATGAACTAAAAATACCAATTAATAAAAAAATTGCTGAGGCTCAAGCTTGGAACTGGATATTTCATGACTGAGGAACCCACATGTGAAGAGTGTCAAGAACCAAACACAATTAGACACTTTCTGGTGGACTGCAAGAAATATGACCAACAGAGGCAAAACATTAAGACATACTGTAGTAACCACAATGTAGAAATGAGGGTAGAAAATCTCATAGGCACAAAGACCCCTTCAGAAATGCAAAAGTTAATAAAACACTATATTACAAAAACTAAAGCTAACATATTTAAAAAAAATAAGGATTTGAGTCAGTAGTCCAAACTCGTGAAAGACTCGCCCCAGATACATACAGACTAACCAAAGAAACCATCCAGTGAAAATTAAAAACATACTAACTTAGAAAATAGCATATTTTGGAATTTCTTTTAAAAACCATGTTGAACTATAACCACAAAAGGAAAAATACCGACTAGAGATAATATAGTATAAAATAAATACAAACAAAAACATATTACTATAAAGGAAACACGTCCTGATATAACCAACAACTCCATGTACATGGTAGATGGTTGAAAGGGGCGTGCTACAAAGAAAAGTAGCAAACACATTAATTTAAAAAAAAATATAAAAAAATTCTTTACCTTTTCGTCTTTGGAGGATTCTTTGCTGCCTAGCAAGACTGTGATACAGTTGATAGCTTATATACAGTTGTGCGGAAATTGTATTCCTTGCTCGGTAAGCACACAATATTTTCCTAGTTAATTTCGTGGGTTTTTTTTTTTCTCTGCTTACATAATATCAAGTCGTGATCCCGAGTTACGCTATTTTTATCTTTAATGTACGGTATACGATTAATTCAAGTCAAGTCATTTTTAGTATGACCGGGAGTTCTGTTTGTCTGCACGATTCCAATTAAACTCCACTAAGAGTTAAGCCAAGAGAAATTTTATTTTAGCAGACAGCTAAATGTATATCCTTTTTGTCACTTTGTTTTTCCATTTGAATATGTGTGGCATTAATTCTGTAAGGAGTATTGCTATTTGTTTTTCTGATACTAGTGAGTATCAGCGCGATGTTAATTTTATAACACTTCATGTATAGTCCCAAATGAGAAATATCTCATGGGCACTTTTATTTATCTATTTGTGCTTTGATTGGCTGCTATTGCCTTGCTTAGAGTATGAGTCAGCTTGTGTGGGTGTGAAAGAGGGGCCAATTAGACTCGCTCGCGGCTGGCACAGTGTTAACGCATGGCGGAAATTACCTGCGTGTATAATTAGGAAGCAAGAGCGGGTGGGGAAGAGATGGGTGTAGGTGGCCTGGCAAAAAAATGTACCGTGGGATATGTTAGTATACATGGAGATGGCTGTGCCATGGCTGTAAATGTTTCTTGACATGTTGTATTTTTCAGAGAGTGGTCGAGCCTCTAATTTGTGCTCTCTATCTCTGTCGCTGGGGAAACAGTACTTTATCCTGGTAGAGAGAATGGCCAGCACAATGAAGGTGTAGCCATTATCCTGAAAACAGGAATAGAAAGGTCTTTACTGGAATAGAAACCCATTAAAAACAGACTAATAGCAAGACTGAGAAGGAGATTCACCAACACCACAATTATACAATGCTATGCACCAACAAACGACAGCTATGAAGAGATCAAGGAGAGTTCTATCAACAGGTGTAAAAGGAAATGGAAACTGTGCCCAGATACGATCATATTATAGTAATGGGAGACCTAAATGCGAAAGTTGGAACACACAATAATTATAACGAAAGAGTAATGGTGAAAGGCGACAGGGGAACAGTAAATGAGAATGGGGACAAATTAATACGCTTCTGCAGTATTAACAACCTGGTCATTGGAGGAACACTTTTTCAACACAAAGAAGTGCACAAGTTAACATGGGAATCACCAAACAGATGAGACAAAAACCAGATAGATCACATAAGGATCAATGGCAGATGGAGACGTGCAATCAAGACGTGAAAGTAAGAAGAGGTGCAGGTTTTAGAAGTGATCATCACCTAGTAGTAGTGTTGAGGCATGTTTCTGCTAACACTGGGTCATACCTTGATGAACAATGTTACATGTAATATTAATAAGTAGTTGTAGAATTCTGGCCATTGCATTGCTTCGGTCTGTTCATTGTTTCATTCAATTATTCTTCATCGTGCCCTTGATGGTACATTACGCGAATGTGGGTTTAGAATCTGGTGAACGTAATAATATTTGAATTGTGAACTTCAATTGACGTGATAAGTCCTTCATAGAGTCCACATATTTTAATGTAGATCTTTACACGTAAGACAATTCACACAGGTTGATCATGAACATTACATATTAAATTTGGATCCTATATCGAATATGATATCTATGCATATCAGTCCTTGTCCAGTAACATGAATTACTATAGGCAGAACGTCATAACTATATGTACGCGCGGTTGGTGATCCCAACGGCCGACAGTGAGATTATGCGTCTGGCAATATCAAATAATATGGACTGTTAATTCCTCCTTCCCTGAGTTTAGTTAATTACTAACCTTAATCAATTCATCTCTTCACAATAATAATGGACTGACCCATGTCCGTACTTGAATAAAATACATATGTGCGGCAATACCATGCCCGACACTGGAAGGAATAAGGACACGTCTTTACAGCTCGACGGTCAACACAAAAGGGGTCCCGTCTCTTGGTCACGGTGCGTGACCTACCAACGCTAACACGTCATAATTCGATCGTGTGTATAGCGTTCAATAGTCTAATAATATTTTACATTATATTAAATGCTGAAACCCCTAAAATTGCACGCTGCTAACCTCTAGCAGACGGCGTCAATAAAAATACCGTAACAATTCCCTGTCCACCGGGGGGGGGGGGGGGGAAATCTATTCGATAGATTTTTTTGAAAACCTATCTGAGTGAATAATCTCAAAAATTTAACAAAAATGCGACATATGGCCTACGATGTTCTGTCTAGAACAGTGTCGTGGTCATGTCGACTAACTAACAGTCATATAATATACTAACGATCATGTTATACATAAATGTCATACATAAATGTTATATTAGCTAAAAGAAAATGTCTAATGTTGATATTTAATTACTCAATTAACTTAAATTATGTCGTAATGAAATGTCATGTCAAGACTAATCTAGATAATTAAAATTAAACTAATTAATTATATTAAGTGTGTATTCAGAATCAAGTTATTGAAAATCTAATGCAAGAAAATGAAAGACGATGTCATGAGAAAAGAAAAAAAAAAGAAAAAACCAAATGAGAAATAAAGTAGAGAAAGAAAATAAAGTATAAATTTAACTTAGTTATGTGTGTTTGACATTAATTATATGTGTTACGTGATGAATACCTGTCTAATTTAACTAACTAAATAATAAACTAGTATGTAATGTGTCAATATAATTATTAACTATGCAATATAATTATGTAATTCATAATTACCTCTAAGAATATTATCTAAGAATTGTGTGAGCTTTCTTTTCTTTCTTTCATTTTTTTCATATTTCATTTTTTTATCTTTTTCTCACATTTCATTTTAATTTCCATTACTTAAACGACTAAATTAAAATTAATTAACATTGGATATTACGATCCATCCGTAGTCTTCATTCATTCATAACCCTCCACTCCCAAAGGAGCATAGGCCTTCAACAAACACATGCCAAGTCCTCCTGTTACGTGCCATCATCTCAAGTTCTTTCCATGTTCTCATCATTTTCACCTCTGTTTCCAACTCTCTTCTCCATGTACTTCTTGGTCTTCCTCTGCCTCTCTTGCCCTGGGGGTTCCAGAACAAGGACTGCCTTGTAATGCTATCAACAGGTTTCCTCAGTGTGTGTCCTATCCATCGCCATCGTCTTCTTTTCATTTCTTGTTCCACTGGCACTTGTCTAGTTCTTGTCATCAGTTCCACGTTGGTAACCTTGTCATACCATTTTAATCCCTCTATTCTACGCAAGCACCCATTTATGAAAGTCTGTAGCTTTTTGGTTGTTGTCTTTGTTGTTCTCCATGTCTCTGAGCCATACAATAGGACTGACTTCACATTTGAGTTGAAGATTCTTATTTTCGTGTTGGATCCGATTTCTCTTGATCTCCATATATTTCCCAATGCAATGAAAGCTCCTCTTGCCTTTTGTATTCTTATTTTGATATCGCTGTCTGTCCCTCCAACTTTGTCTATATTACTGCCAAGATATGTGTACGATTCTACATCTTGTATTGGTGTTTCTTCAAGTTCAACCCTGTTATCATTACCTGCATTTATTCGCATTATTTTTGTCTTTTCTCTGTGTATTTTCAGACCCAATTGCTGTGACCTCTCATCGAGTGTTTTCAATTTGTCCTGCATCTGATTACGGCTATGGGACAGAAGAGCCAAGTCATCAGCAAAATCCAGATCATCCAACTGCTTAGTCAGAGTCCACTGGATTCCATTTCTGTTGTGTGTTGCCGATGATCTCATAACCCAATCTATTGCCAGCAAGAAAAGAAATGGAGACAAGAGGCATCCCTGTCGCACTCCTGTTCTTATCCCAAACGGTTCTGTAAGCTGTCCTTCGTGAAGAACTCTGCATGTCATGTCTTCATATGTTTTCTTTATTAAATTACTGATCTTCAGGGGAACTCCATAATGCCTCAACAATTTCCAAAGTGATTCTCTGTCTACACTGTCAAATGCCTTTTCGTAGTCCACAAATCCGATGTATAGTGGTGAATTCCATTCCAGACTTTGTTCAACTATTATTCTCAAAGTGGCTATCTGGTCTGTACATGATCTGTTTTGTCGAAAACCTGCTTGTTCATCTCTCAGTTTCTTGTCTATGGACTCTTTTTAATCTCTCAAGGATAATCCTGTTTAATACTTTTCCTGGCACTGATAGTAACATTATTCCTCTATAATTTGTGCACTCTTGTAAATTTCCCTTCTTAGGCAACTTAACCAGACATCCTTCCTTCCATTCTGCTGGTATCTCTTCCTTTTCTCAGACTTTACCAAGTAATTTATATAACATCTCTGTAGCCGTGTCGATATCCGTAGTCTTGATCCTTGTGAATTCCCATTAGAAAAACTGTTCAAGTGTTCTGATTCAGAATAAATATAGACCTTCTCAACGTACAATAATTCATGTCACATACCGAAATTAGTTCGACTGGATTTCAAATAGTATTCACGAATTTGTTACAAATCGTTTTATCTAGAATGGACACTAACCAAAGTCCCGGCGTAAATAAGAATCATATGTCTCTTGCTTGTATCAGTTTCATATAGCATATGTCTCTAATAACCAGATACTTGAATTGTAGTCGATGGTTCATTTCTATGTCGAAAATTCAACGATAGTATTATGTCTCTTTTTTATAATTACTTGGGTAAGTTTATTAGAAGAATATCGGTGTTCAACAATCGACATCTAAAGGATTTCTGGAGAGAGCATCTGCCACGATGTTCTCTGTTTCTGAAATATACTCGATGGAGACATCAAAAGGCTGAAGGAGAATAGCGAATCTGGTGAGCTTAGGGCTTTTATGATTAGCCCGTCGTAGTGATGCCACATCCTTCAATAGTCTAATAATATTTTACATTATATTAAATGCTGTAACCCCTAAAATTGCACGATGCTAACCTCTAGCAGACGGCGTCAATAAAAATGCCGTAACAAGTAGCAAGACTGAAGGTGAAACTCATAGCTGCTGGACCAGTTGCAGTCAAACAGAAAAGATATAACATCACGAAACTTAAGGACTCCCTCACCAGAAAAGCGTTCATGGTCGACGTAAAGAGACGATATCTGATTACCAAAAGCCAGGAAAGAACAGAGACCGACGATGTCGACCAGAAATTCAACACCACCTCAACAATATACAAAGAAAGCAGCAAGTCATGCTTGGGATTCCAGGAAAGAAAGAGCCAAGACTGGATAACACCAGAAACGCTAAACACCATAGCGAAGAGAAAGGAAATGAAAAGAAAGAAAACAGAAGCTAAGTCTCCCAGGTTAAAGGCAATATATAGTGAAGAGTACAGTCAGATGGACAAGGAAGTAAAACGTCAAACCCGTGCTAACAAAAGGACATTTCTGGATGATCTTGCAAGACAGGCAGAAGAGGCAGCACTGAGAAATGAACAAAGCACAGTTTATAAAATAACTAAAGCTTTCAGTGGAAAACGAGGTGCAAACAACATAACGTTAGTAAGAGACAAGCAAGGAAATCTCATCACCACAGCACAGGGGCAGGAAACAAGATGGGCAGAGCACTTCAGAGAAACACTGAATAAGGAACCACCAGAGACTCAGCTGAATGTTACTGAGGCTGAAAGTGACTTAGACGTAAATACAGACATTCCACGAAAAGAAGAAATTATCACAGATATCAAAGGGCTAAAAAAATCGAAAAGTGCTTGGTCACGACAATCTAAATGCTGAGCTATTCAAGACAGACCCTGAACTAGTAGCAGAACTATTAGAACCACTATTTGCACAAGTCTGGGAAACTGAGACAACACCAACAGAGTGGAGTAAAGGAATAATTGTCAAATTGCCCAAGAAGGGCGACCTTGCAGACTGCAACAACTGGAGAGTAATTACCCTCCTCTCAGTTCCCAGCAAAATACTAGGCAGGATAATCATCCAGAGAATTTCAAAAGCAGTTGACCATAAACCGAGGAAAGAACAAGCGGGCTTCAGAAAGAACAGAAGATGTGCAGATCATATATTCACCCTCAGGAACATTATAGAGCAGTGCTCAGAATGGCAGAGACAGCTGTACATTAACTTTGTTGATTTTGAAAAGGCTTTCGACAGCATACACAGGGACAGCCTACGGAAAATTCTGAGAGCTTATGGAGTTCCCAGCCGCATTGTTTCCATCATAAAAAGCCTCTATTCTAACTTTACGTGCAGTGTTGGATGGAGAAATCTAACTTTCGAAGTGAAAACAGGAGTACGACATGGATGCCCCTTATCATCAACATCATTTTTGACAGTCATAGATTGACTGATGCGCCAGACAACAGAGGGCAGTCCAAGAGGAATTAGATGGACAACGTTTTCTACACTGGAAGACCTGGAATATGCAGATGACATTGCACTACTCGCGCATTCACATCAACACATATAAGACAAAACCAATAGATTGAATAAGTATGGCCAGCAGGTTAGCCTGAACATCAATTTGAAGACAGAGGTCATTACACTAAATGTGGGCAATCCTGAGCCAATAACAATAAGGAACCAGATGTTAGAACAGACAGACACATTTACTTACCTAGGATGCATAGTAACACCTGACGGCGGAACAAGCAAGGACATTAACAACAGAATGAATAAAGCGAGAACAGCCTTTGCTGTTCTCAACAACATTTGGAAGTCTTCCCAGTACAGCACAAACACTAAATTAAGACTGTATAACAGCTGTGTACTTTCTGTGCTTCTCTATGGTGCAGAATGTTGGAGAGTAACAGAGAAGGAAATGTCGAAACTGTCCTCCTTCCACACAATCTGCCTAAGGAAAATTCTCCGAATCTTTTGGCCAAACACCATCAGCAACCAAGAACTACTTATTCGGAGTAACCAGGAGGACATGCACACTATCATAGCTGGCAGACGCAGGAGTTGGTTTGGCAACGTCCTCAGAAGGGACCCTGATACCATCACAAGAATAGCTATGCTATGGACCCCCGAGGGAAAGCGAAAGAGAGGCCGACCAAAAACAACTTGGTGGAGAACTGTGGAAGCTAAGATGCAAAGAATGAACCACAGTTGGGGCATGCACTTTGTTAATTGTAACTCAGGCAAATCATTATTCGCGCTGTCCAGACACATTTTCCTAGTTAATACATGAATATGGTTAATTTTCCCAGTTAATATTCACCAGGAATATGGTGAATTTTATTCATCTTCTGTGTACTCGGGCATTGAATTCTTCTGAGAGATTAACATTGGTGGGTGGATAGAGAAAATGCACCTGTTAATTGGCAGTCCACAAATGTACTTAGCAGAGGCATTTGTTTTCCTATTTTTCCAAAAGTTCGTGGTTACAAGCTATCAGACTGTTCGAAGTACTGAAGTTACTATGCCGCTCGTGGGAGAGAAGTACACTCATCCCCAAGAAGTTACGAAAACCACAGCTGCAGGACTCCCTTATATCAGTTAAGTGCTTATAAAAAAGGCACCAGCAAAAAGGACACTATTTTCTGACTATATCCTCACCCAAAATCTCTGTGAAGAGAAAATTTAATACCAATATAAAAGTCACACGCATTTTATTTATTTTAAACTGTTAATATTAATTGATTATTAAATTTGTTACATGTTATTTTAAAACTAAGCAAACATAGTTGATTCAGTTATTACATATATAAAAGCAAACGTATGAGCCAAAATATGTAATATACATATAAATAAACATTTATTTACCTCTAAACAGAGCTATACCATTATAAGAGGAAATTTGCTGAATTAACTCCGCAGGGCGCTTGAACGGGCAAAAAACCATTGCTTAAATCCTTCACAAAAGGCGACGGACAGATATACGTTAAAAATGTTCAGCGCTAAGCAGCATTGTTCTTGACTTCTGAATTATCTTGTGAAGGCTCTCTGTCATAAAATTGACCATGATACAACGTTAAAATATCTCCAATGATACAACGTAGGGATAAAAACTAATGCGCAAGCTGCTAGAATACATGATCGCCCACGCCGCGGGTCATCACCCGCCATGGAAATTAAATTGTTAGACTTGAAGGCAAAACGGAACGGGATGAGAACGGAGAGCAAAAGGAAAAATCTGACTGAACGCGTGCTTGAAACTATCAAGGCTAAAAGACGCAAGTGGTGGGGAAAGGAGGAAAAAGTCACGTTCCCCAAGTTGACATAAAGTAAAGAAATCGACAAAAGGGACCTTGGATATTATACGCCACAGTCATTTCTTGGACGCTTTTGCGATAACTTAGTCCGTTTATTTGAATGCAGTGATGAACGCATTCCAGAAGATTCTAGAAAATATTTGAAAAGTAACTTTTCTTAATAATAATGTTAGGAATATAAAACCTAGCTGGCCGGATGGCCCATCTTGAGCAGTGAAATAATATGCTTTCATTTATACAGACGGATAGATAATAAGAAAGATATTGACAAAAGACTGTGTTGTTCATATCAGCGAGCGTCTGCATTGAAATAAAACATGTCACTAATTTTCAAAAAAATTGTGGCCTTGAAGACGCAAGTGCTAAAATCTAGTTGGAATGAAGAGACGGGGTGGGATGGTGAATTGTGGCTAAAAATAACTTTAAAGGCAAAATTGTGTAGGGGAAGGCAGAGTTGGTTCAAAAAACAAGTGTGTTTTTTTTGTGAAACGCAAGTAGAGACGGACGGACCAACAGACAATAAGGCATACTTGACTGAGGTATGACTGAAATGACTTATTGGTAGGATATTTGAATTTAAAAAAGAAAAGGCAGTGATTGGCCATAGATGAATATATTATCGGCGCTCAGACGCGCATTTTGTGCCATTCATTATAAGTTGTCCTAGTAGACACAGTGAATTATTAAGTGGTGTAATTCCCAGAAGCTATTGAAATATTTAGAGGGACGCCATCCTAAGGCCAGAAGCTCAGCTGAGTTTTGCTAGCATTTAACTGTGTTCTATATTCATAATTCTGGTAAGACTGAAATTATTTCTTTGTACATTTTAATATTTGTTTAAGGTTTCGAGTGATTTGATACTGCAATAGCATAATCTGTCCCTTACAACAAGTAAGGATTCGCTCTAGACCCCCCGCCCCAGTTCAGGGTCTAGAGACAAATAAAATACATAAACTCCAGCAAGGATTATGAAGGACAGATCAAGTGTTGAGATCAGTGAAACATATCACCTATCCTATTCTATGGCAGGAAGCTAATGAACATATTTCAGAATACGTAGTCTGGGAGAACTTATCCTATGTGAAACCAATTTGGTAAGATGTGTTGTTTGGTCAGAAAGATCTGACCCGTCTATGTGGTGTTGTTGTTGTGTAGTGTTGTGTCCAGAAATGGTTAGAGGATGGAATTCTGACACATGACTAATACTTTGATTGCAGAACTGTGAGTTTCAGTTGGCACCAATGCGGTGTCAAATGAGTTGTTGAATATTACAAGAGTGGACCCGTGCAGTAACATTTTGTCAGAGCAGCCTATTATAGCCCCCAAGCACGGAGAGGTGGGGCCACCAGACTTCTGATATTGCCCCCAAGCACGGAGAGGTGGGACCACCAGACTTCTGATATTGCCCCCAAGCACGGAGAGGTGGGGCCACCAGATCTCAGCACCAGAGCTACACCTTCAAGCTACGTGAGCGTCTGGTCTGCTGAGAATTCACCAACTCAACTTATTTGCTAACACACCCATAAAATTTCCATCAAATAACTGGACAATGTGTAGTCGCCATAGACAGGGAGTGATGAGGCCACCCCAACAGCACATCCATTAAATGTTCTCCCAAAATAGATTACAACTATAAACAGTAGTAATATTAACTAGTCTAGTATCATACATATGTACACACCTTGCATTTATTATGTCATATTCATGCATTTCTTTCATAATTGCAAAACCTTTCATATGTTCTGGCCAAAATAAAACCTTGGTTCAGAACAAATAAATTTAAAGAAAATTACTATCCAAATTTTACACACTTGAGTTAGTTCAGTGTATTATAACATTTATTAATATTATTAGACTTAGTAAATATCTGTGTGTGTGTATGTAAACTACCACAACACATTACATATCATTACCCTAGACATTTAACGTAGCCACATTCATTAGTAAAAAAAGATAGGTGTGAGGTCGTAGTGGTAGCAAGAAGGGCCTTCTGACAATTCACAGCTACATTTTATCTCAGGAGCCTTCACAGCTGACCTCATGCATCACACTTAGTAATATCACCATCATACAATACCATCAATCCACTACACTCCCGTAAGGATAGAAGCTCCATTACATTTACATTTCTGCCAAGAGTAATCTTGTGCGAAGGTAGACAACTTTGACGACCCATTTAGATATTTTTGAGTTTTGCCGCTGTTGGACATACTGCAAAGCAGGGGAGGCAAATCCGTGACAACCGAGACGTGACGGCATCACTGTCAACCCTATTGACAGCCAGAAAACCCGAAGTAGGTTGGAGTTTTTTTCCGATTCTCTTCACCTCGCCAGTAATCATCACCTGCCTGAAGTCCAAGTCATCTTTATCCAACACAGAGAGGCGCATCCCCTGGGAGCACTCACATAAAGTCCTTTTCGCCAGCAGTGATCATTATTGCTCAGATTCGGATTTAGCAGTGGGTGCAGTCGCACTAGTGTTGTCTCCTTCACCCGCGCCCTGGAAAGTTGGTGTGAGCTTGGATTTATTTAACAGTTGTTCCACGGGGAGAGTAACTCCACCTCATTTGGATATACCATTAGGAGGAACAGTACTGTGTTAGTTTTTCCAGCTTTTATTACTTACCTCGGATTTATACCTACAGGACAGGCCGTTTCCCTTAAGGAAGCTGGGGCCTAACCCTTTATAGTTAGCAATTCTGGTATGAGAAAGTGTACGGGCGCTGGTAGTTTGAAGTGAGACGTTTGCTGGTGCTATTGGACGAAGTGGTATGTTGGTGCGTTTTCTCTAGTGTTATTTTTAGCCTTCAGAGATCGAGAAGGTATTTCTTATTTTTCTTTGATTCAGGGTGTGGTTTCGTGATGATAAACATATTTATACATTTCTGTGGTTAGGATCTCTTCTCTTCTAACTGTCACTTGATGTTGTGGTGTATGTTCTTACGGCCTTAGAATTATTCTAATTAACCCAGAGAGGACGGGGAGAGATTGTTCTACATAAAACTTTGTCGGAGTATGGTGGAGAAGTAGCCTCACTACTCTCCATATATCTTTCCCTATAATTTCATTAGTGACTCTATTTTCTCTACTTTCACATTACACATTCATATTCTCTCTACACTCAGACATTCTTAATTTCCCATACTCACGACATCCATGTATCATTATTCTGTATTCAGATGAAAGTCTTTATCTGAAAGCTAACTGTCATCCATCATAGTGGCCGACAGTTTTTTTTTTAAATTGAGCGAATGTCTAGGGTCCGTTAGATTTGTTTAGCATGATGAAACCAACACAACAGTAACGTCAGGGTCATAAGATGGACCAACTGGTAAGACAAGTAAGCTGGACCCATGTAGCACATCAATCACGGTTTATTGAACACAGGAACATCGACATCTCGAATTTGACCGGACTCACTAACCCCCGTCATCTCAAGGACGGTGGAAGCTCTGCGGTGACGAGTTCTTATAATCTTAGTTCTTCATTACGAAGATTTTAATAATATCTAGGATGTCTTCCATGAAGATACAATGCGTTACCATCCATACAATATTCAGTAAAAAAAAAAAAAAACCTCGACACACTAGCCGCACGCCATAACCACCCGTGCCGAAAAACTGTCAACCAATCCGCCTTATTCTTCTGAAGATTAATGAGAGTGAAAGGGCAGAATGTTAGACGGGCCTGCGCGCCCAATTCTTAACCCTTCAAAAATAAAGTTCGTTCGTTCGTTACCCGCTCGCTGCATAATCTCACAGTTTTATCTCATTACAACTCAGCACATATTCACTGAAGCGAGAACTAAAGGATTGACATGTGAGATCAGCTCACCTATTTGTCTCAGCTCACCTATTTGTCTCAGCAACTACGTGGTTCACTTTTCGTTTCTATTTAAACTTTTTTTTAAAGAAAACATACCCAGTTGCGCTATCTTGATCAAATATAGTGCACTAGGACACGCAAATAATTAAACATATTATAACTTTAGATGTATTCACAAGTGTGTCTACAAAAGTCTTGTCTTGATTTCTTTATTTGATCTTCCATCACTACATATAGTGGACCCGAGATATTTAAAGGTGTTAACTTCTTCTAACGTTTGCCCATTTAACGTAATGTTGGTCGGAACATGTTTCTTATGGCTATTCACCAATATCTTGCTTTTTTCTATATTAATTTCCATCCCATATGTTCTTGTTACTTTCTCCAGTAACAAGAACATATGGGATGGAAATTAATATAGAAAAAAGCAAGATATTGGTGAATAGCCATAAGAAACATGTTCCGACCAACATTACGTTAAATGGGCAAACGTTAGAAGAAGTTAACACCTTTAAATATCTCGGGTCCACTATATGTAGTGATGGAAGATCAAATAAAGAAATCAAGACAAGACTTGAGATGACCTCAGCTGCCATGACAAGGTTGAATGTGATCTGGAAAAGTAACATCAGTTTTCCTGTGAAGATCAAATTATACAAATCACTTGTATTATCTATTCTCTTGTATGGGTGTGAGGGCTGGACACTCACTGCAGATACGGAGCGAAGGATTCAGGCTTTCGAGCATAAATGTTATAGAAGAATTTTGCGCATTTGCTATAAAGAGCACAAAACAAATGTCTATGTTAGAGAGAAGATAAACACCTATGCAGGCCATCAAGAACCACTTTTGTCAATAGTGAAACGTCGAAAGCTTGCCTGGTTTGGGCATGTAACTCGTCATGACTCCCTTTCGAAAACGATCCTCCAGGGAACAGTCGAAGGTAAACGGAGAAGAGGAAGGCAAAGAAAATCCTGGGCTGATAACATCAAAGAATGGGCAGGACACGGTTTCTCCACACTTGTACGCATTGCTGAGAATAGAGAGCAGTGGAGGACCCTGTCTGCTGATGCTTCCACCATGGCACCCCTACGACCCATGACGGGTTATGGGTTGAGATGAGATGATGAACTGTCATCACTGTTTTCTTAGCGTTCATGTTGAGTGTTTTTGCCTTCCCGTTCTTTGGTTACTGTTATCTAGCATTGTCTACAGACCTTTCTTCTAAAATGTTCTCCTGTCAGTCATGGCGGCCTCCTCCAGTTATAAATGACTATGAAGCTTATGCACTCTTGAATTGATAAGCCTCAGCTACATTCTTTTCCTGCTAGATGTCGTCCATCTCTTCACGAGCGCGTGAATGCTTTGATGCAGGTTTCTTGTAAGAGGACTACCTGCATTGGCGGATACAGGCTCGATAAAGGGCAAGAAAGAATTATGATGATATTGCAGTAACTGATTGATCAGTCTCAGCTTTAAATTGGCTTGAGGAGTTGAGAGTGGGACGAATGAAATGATCTCACTCCAGAATTTATCAACAGTGAATGTACAGGCAGACTAACAACAGTTCCTTGCGATTCGGGTATCGCTGGTTTGATTAAAAGCAATGGCTCTCTTTTTGATGGCTTGTGTTCGTTAGATGTCGTGGCGATGGTGTTCTCAGGATTTATTTTTCTGATTCTTAGTTATTAATGAGCATCGTCCTCCAGTACCGGGGTCTAGGTTTTGAGAACGATAAACAAAAATAAAAATAATACATTCTATCTATGGTCGACAGTACGCAGTCCGAATTTTATATACCATATAAGTTTATTGTTGAAACACTTGAACTTTCCATTGGAATAAGAATTATAAATGTTTCATCCCCGATCTGAGCACTGGTGTCTGGCACAAATCATATGAGTTACTGTTAAGTCCTTTTTCGCGTGGGAGTTAAGTGTTTGGGATTCTCACATGCTGGTCTAGTCTTTTGTAGACACACTTGTGAATACATCTAAAGTTATAATATGTTTAATTATTTGCGAGTTCTCGCTTCAGTGAATATGTACTGAGTTGTAATGAGATAAAACTGTGAGATTATGCAGCGAGCGGGTAACGAACGAACGAACTTTATTTTTGAAGGGTTAAGAATTGGGCGCGCAGGCCCGTCTAACATTCTGCCCTTTCACTCTCATTAATCTTCAGAAGAATAAGGCGGATTGGTTGACAGTTTTTCGGCACGGGTGGTTATGGCGTGCGGCTAGTGTGTCGAGGTTTTTTTTTTTTACTGAATATTGTATGGATGGTAACGCATTGTATCTTCATGGAAGACATCCTAGATATTATTAAAATCTTCGTAATGAAGAACTAAGATTATAAGAACTCGTCACCGCAGAGCTTCCACCGTCCTTGAGATGACGGGGGTTAGTGAGTCCGGTCAAATTCGAGATGTCGATGTTCCTGTGTTCAATAAACCGTGATTGATGTGCTACATGGGTCCAGCTTACTTGTCTTACCAGTTGGTCCATCTTATGACCCTGACGTTACTGTTGTGTTGGTTTCATCATGCTAAACAAATCTAACGGACCCTAGACATTCGCTCAATTTAAAAAAAAAACTGTCGGCCACTACCAGTAAGCCCGACATTTATGACATTACCATTGTCAGCATGCCAGTTAGCAGCACCAACACACAGCTCCCCAAACACGACAGTAACAGTTATATATCTCTTCAGAAGTTAACAATTCATGAAATACGGTGAACCTCCTATATATATATATATATATATATATATATATATATATATATATATATATATATATATATATATATATATATATATATATATATATATATATATATATATATATATATATATATATATATATATATATATATATATATATATATATATATATATATATATATATATATATATATATATATATATATATATATATATATATATATATATATATATATATATATATATATATATGCAGCTGTCCGAATTTTTCGATAATTCGTCTTCAGATAACTGATTTAATTATTCTAGAGATGAAAGGTTAAAAGGTATCAAAGTTGAGTATGTTTCTGGTTCAACAACTTCTTGATTTAATTCTTGTGGTTCCACTATCTCTTACTTTATCTCGTCTTCATTTGGTAATCTGTCTTGATCTACTGCAATATTTGTTTCGACAATGAGTGACGTTTGGATTTCAGCATCATCAGTAAAGAATTCGCTTAGATCAATACTAAAACCTGTGTCTGCTTCTGGAAACAATTCCTGTGATATTATGTCTCTTAACTCTTGAGAGCTAGATTCTGGGTTATAGCTGTCATCTCTATGAGCCAGTTTGGAACAGTATTCGTAATAACTGTCAACGTTGTTTTTAAAAAAATTGATTTTTTCTTTTGTATATCTAGTTAGAGTTAACAGGCTATCGCCTGGGATGAAATATTGTAACATAACTTTATGATAAACTCACGTGGAGACTTTCTCTACTTAACGTAATAACATTCTGGAATCTGTAAAACTTCTAGGCATTTTGACGATCTAGTAGAAGTTCAGTCGTAGAACAACGAATGTTCACTTAGAAAAAAACGCACTAACTTTTTACCACCAAAGTTGCAATCTAAATATTATATAAAAGTTGTGCCCTTCTGGAACTTGCACTAAACTGCACGACGCTCAAAATAGCTCGCGTTAGGTACCTATTTTCTCAAGTCACCTTCAGCGCTGCCCCTGAAACCGCGCCAAAGAATACAGAAGATAGAGACAAGCATTTCTTTATGAAAGTGATGTTTTTAAAAATGATGATGATGATGGTAAAGATAGCTAGTTACCTGGCATGGAAAATTAAGAGGGGAACTTTCACCGCCGTAATTAGTTCCTTGGGGGTCAGCAACCATGTCACAGGTTATGCTAGTATCTTCATGACAACCGAAATTTGGGTTTCCAAATGGTTTTGTGTATGGGCATTCGCAATTTCCGGTTTTGGGATTACACTCGGCATCAAATCCGCAGAACTTGTTCTTGCATGATTTACATCTGGACGAGAGAGAGGTCACAGGAGTGACCAAGACAGCAGCAAAGGCGACCAGCACGATCAGACACAGAGGCTGCATGTCGATGTCCTGTAAAACATTATGAGAATGTTACCTGACATTTCACATGTCATCTGTGTGTGACTCTTTTTATAATACGCCGGTCTTTGATTCCATTAGTTGTTCTTCAAGCATAAAAACCAAATATCTTTGCGAACTATTGATAGCATTACATGGCATTCCTTGTTCTGGAACACACAGCGAAAGAGAAGCAGACGTAGATTTAAAAAACATAAAGAGGAGGAAACTCAGAGAAAAACGGGGAAAGAACTCGAGCTGATGTCACGTGACAGGATGACTAAACACGTGTTTCTTGAAGGCATTTTTTAAATTTTTTTTTTTTTTAATTAATGAAGAAAAATATCCCGTTCAACCTCTGATGGGTTATAATTAGGATATGTATTGTTTTCAATTCCAAATAACATGAACAACTGCCGATATGAGAAAGTGGCATCACACCTGTTAAATGATTGTAAACAGGAAAAATCACAACTACCAATTATGTCTATATGTTTAAAAAATACAAACAAAAAACGAACAAAATCAAGTAGAAACTCTGAACAAGAATAATATTAAGGTGGAGGGGTGTAAAGGCCTGGTGGTTCCAGTTATATAACTGACTTTAACAGATATTTAATTGACTTCCATCTATTAAAAGTCATGCATTGTAAGAACAGCATCAGACCTTCACATTCCCAACTGCTATATATTAACCTTTGTTCGTGTTAAATATTGTTTGACTATATTATGCAGTTTCCTAGGTCTGTCTATTCTTAACACTTCTTCTATATTTATAGGTAAGGTGGATGCTTGCAAATAATCTGATATTCGTATTCTCATTTGTTCATACCTCTTACATTTTAACAAGAAATGTTCTATATTATTGTCTTGAAGACATCCTGCACAGTAAGGTTCTTCTATTCTGAAATAACCTTTTCCCAGCTGTAGTCTGAGAAGTTTCTTATTACTGTGAATTTTCAATTCCCTAGAAATCTGACATTTTCTTGTTGGAGCCTTGAACATCTTATATGCATGTTTTCCTTTCAGATTTTTATCCCACTCTGCTTTCTATTCATCTGTTATTAAATCTGTAATTAAGCTCTTAATCTCTGATTTACTCATCCCTACATTTATTAGATTTTTGTCAGATCTACCTTTCTTGGCTTCTTTATCTACCTTTTCATTTCCCTCTATGCCAACATGTGAAGGTATCCACGCTATTAA
Organism: Oreohelix idahoensis; assembly: GCA_024509875.1. Lineage (NCBI taxonomy): Eukaryota > Metazoa > Mollusca > Gastropoda > Stylommatophora > Oreohelicidae > Oreohelix > Oreohelix idahoensis. The sequence continues at coordinate 185,522 of JAMPIV010020513.1, forward strand.
GACTGAACATCCTCTGGAATATAAGTATGTTGTAGCCAGAAATATCTCCTCTGCTATATCAGGTCTACTACATTCTCGTAAGTTTCTAAGTGCTTTAATTGTTGAAAGAGAGTCAGTTAAAATTGTTAGTTTTTTTGGGAGGGTTATTAGAGAATTTTTCTAGTGCTTTTAGTATTGCCACCATCTCTGCAGTGAAAATGAATGTATTTTCCGTGACACTATACTCATTTTTAAAAAAAATATAAAATGTTGCCTCGTTTTGGCGAGGTGCGTCCCGTTCAACCGAGTCGGTTATATTAGGGCGCATGTCCAAATATAAAAGAACTTTAGGTCTGGAGATTGATTTGTAAACTTCTTCTTCTTCTTCCTCGTTCGTCCTGAAAAGGACGTTGGTCGCGTTGTGCCCATTTACAGCGAAGCTGCGATATTTACGCCTTTCGGCCGACACATCCGACTTCCGCACGGCATTTTTGGGGACCAGGTTAGCCTTCCCTCTTCGATCCCTACTCACTCAGCCAGACTGCAGTGATGCAGCCTGTTTCCAGGACCACCACTTGGAGGTGGAGTAGAGTCTTGGTCAGCTCTGGTTCGCTGACCCTGACGCAAGCAGTCTAGCTATGGGTCGCTGACTGCATTGTCTATTGTTGCGTCTATGGGTCCCAAAGTATTTGTATACTATACTCATTTGCCATTTTTCATATTTGAATGTATATTCCTATCCCCAATTTGCCATCCTCATCCATCTGTGTATACAGTAATGCTGTCTTTTGATAGTTGTATATATTTATTGGTTGTGTTTTTAATATTTTCTGTATTATTTGCTTTCTTAAGTATTTCTGCTAGGTGGTAGTCCGTGTCTGGTCTTTTGATCTCCCAGGGCGGAATCACTGGCTTGTATTCACAACTGTTTTTAATGGATGTACGCAGATGGACAATTTCCTCCACACGCTTCCATCCTGGAGGGCAGCGGTTTTCAACCTGTGCGCTGCGGCGCCCTAGGGCGCCATGACTGACGGTTAGGGGCGCCGTGGATGGGCGTGGATTTTTTTTCATACTTAGCAGTAAAGAAAACACAGAGCCGTGGGAAATTTAATTTTTGATGTTTGTCAACCTGCGTGACCCCGGAGAAATGTCACTTTTGATGTTGGCCAGCTTTTGAAGTCTTGCTACCCCGACCTGCCTATCAACTTTCCGCCCATTCTCCTTGCGCGACCATAGTAGGTAACACGGTGATTTTCTGTTTTCAACCGTTTTTGATTGTGTTGTGAGTTTGATATAAACTATGGACATATTTTTTTAATTTGGCAAGTGTTAGTAAAAAGCGAGAACTTGTTGAGGATGACAAGGAAAGTGGTAATGAGGAAAGGAAACGTAAGTATAGAAAATACGACGAAGGTTACTTAGATTTTGGTTTCACGTGCACTCTTGTGAACAATGAAGATCGTCCACAGTGTGTTTTGTGTTTCAAAGTACTCTCTGTCGAATGTATGCTGCCTAGCAAATTGAAGCGCCATTTAGAAAGTGTTCATAAGAATGACGTGTGCAAACCAAGAAAATATTTCTCTAGAAAGCTGAGTCAAATGAAAGAACAAAAATCAGCATTTTCTAAGCAGGCGACAACCTCGAGTGACGCTCTTCTAGCGTCCTACAAGGTAGCATACCGGGTTGCAAAATGTAAGAAACCCCATACGATTGCAGAAGAACCCGTTTTACCGTGTACTATTGATATGGTGTCCATTATGGTTGGAGAGTCCGTGGGAAAACAGCTTTTACCCATTCCTTTGTCGGACAGTACAATTATTGACAAAGTTTCGGTCTTCAAATAGAAGCATCTTCTTTGGAAGAGAAAAATCAATGAGGGAGGAGAAATGGACTACTTCCTAGGTTTGCAGTAGTTCATTACAGACAATGAAATAGATTTTAGTGCAGATATTGTTTCTATAATTCAAGGACACTTATCTCAACTCAGTGTTCATTTTGAAAAATACTTTCCTCAAAACTGTGACAGGTTTCAGTGGGTTCAAAATCTCTTCAGTAGTGATGCTCCTTCGGACTTCAGTACTGCAGAAGAGGAATGAACGGATAGAACTTTCATCAGACTCTTCACTACAAGCGAAGTTTCCATCCATGGCAGTGCCAAAATTTTGGTATTCAGTAAAACAGGAGTACCCAAGCTTGAGCAAGAGAGTACTGAAGATATTAATTCCTTTTGCAACCTCCTATCTCTGCGAGGCTGGGTTTTCAGCAGTGGCTGTCATAAAAACCAAGTTCAGATCAAGACTTGGTGTGGGGAAGGAAATGAGGGTAGCTGTATCTCAATTGGTGCCAAGATTTGACAAGCTGTGTAACAACAAGCAAGCTCAAGTTTCACACTGAGGTGACTGATACTTTATTCATTATATATATATTTTTTTTAGTTTTACTGTACAAGTTTTTTTATTTTTATGGAGATTGAATCATGAGTGCAGTATATCAGTGAATGATTTTCAGACAAAACTAAAAAAAAATGTTAGAAAGAAACTACTTTATCTGTGATGTTTTCTTTTTTTATAGTAAGGGTTTTTAAAAGTGCACTTTGTGTATATTTTTTCTTGTACGTGTAATTTTTTTCACAGATTGTCCAATTACATTTTTTTAAAATTACGTTGTTTAAAAGCCTTTCCAAAGCTCTCCTGCTCAAAAAAAGTTAGGCTAAATGTCGAAAGATCGCTAGAGTTTTTACCAGTTATCCCACAGGGGAGCCGCAGAAAGAATGTAGTTGGTCAGGGGAGCCATGGACTCAAAAAGGTGAAAACCGCTGCTGTAGGGTATCTAGTGTTAGTTGGCATCTGGTAAAAGCTGTATGTGCTGGGTGAGACTTATCTAACATAACTCTGTTCATGTAATTTAGTCTTAACTCCTTTCTCCGTAATTCTAAGGGTAGAATTCCTAAAGCCACCTCTATAGCTCCCATTGATGTTGATCTGATTGCACCTGCTATTGTACATAAAGCCTGATGTTGAATTCTAATTTAATCTTGTTACTGTGTGCAGCAGAGTCATATATTATACTTCCATAATCTGTTTTAGTGCTTGCACCCCATCCATTACCTTTCAAATATCTTAATAAGTTAGTCAATCCTCTGCAAGACTCCACTAGTTTATCTATGTGTTTATTCCGGTTCAGCTGTTGGTCCAATATCATTCCTAGATATCGAGTGGTTTGCACTGTATTAATGTTTTGCCCTTGGATATTTATGTCTATAATTTTATTTTTTACAACCCTACCTTTACTGAAGATCATTCCCAATGTTTTATTTGTATTCAGCTAAAAACCCCATTTTGTCATCCATTTACATTCTTTATTTATTTGATTTTGTAGATCTTTACATAATTTTGGCACATGTTTCCCAGTCCTCCATATAGCAACATCATCTGCAAACTGTGACAATTTGATTGATTGATTGATTTGCGACCTTGCACCTATCTGTGATACATGACTATAGCCTAATGTCAGCACAGAAGCTACATCATTAAGTCATACAGACGCTGTCAGAAATGTCTAAATTATACGGTCATTGACAAATTCTTTCCTATTTTGAAATTGTTATATACTCGCGTGTATCCATTGGATATACACACAACAATAGTCAAAACAATAAGCTATAGCTGCCTTTTGACAAATAAGTCGTATCTTTAATTGCCACAAACAATAGACAAAATAAAATGGCCAGAGTAACGAAGTTACCAGAGATGGTATGAAACAATGTGTTGAATAAACAACATCTCACACTCAGCTGTCATGTTAATGTGAACGTATAACTTTATGAAATAAAATGGTAATCAATAACCCTAACTTTGACGTTTATTTCAAAAAAAAAATTAGTTGGATAGAAGTGAGAAATAACTCTTTAAAAATAGGAAATCACTTTTCAATCACACTGTAAATATCCTGAATGATAGAGGGCGTGGCAGGCATATTAAAGAAGTACTACATGACAGCACCTTACAGTTCAACACTAGATAGGGAAAATAGTTTAACAAGTACGTTGTATTATGTCTGGTATAAACTGTACATAATGTTGTGATGTGATTAGTGAAAACAAAATGTAATAATGTGGCGTGATACAAATATAATGCGTGATGTGATAAGAGTGAATAGAGTGTGATGTTGTGATGTGATAAGTATATACGAAGTGTACAGCTGCGATGTAGCAAGACTAGACAGAACCTAATGTTGTGATGTAATATGTATAGGCAGAATGTAATACTTTTATGTGATATCAGAATGCAATGTGATAAGGGAATACAAAATGTAATACTATGGTATGATCAAACAAGGTATTGTGTATGTATACAAAATGTGATAACGTCAATTTGTGCAACAAAAACAACAGCAAAATAATGCATGTTATGATTATATGTGACACATGAGTAAACATAATGTGCGCTGTGATGTGACACATGAGTAAACATGATGTGACGCTGTGATGTGATATGTGTGTACAGAATGTGACACTGAGAGGTTTCAAACCAAAAAATCCCTCCTGTCATTGAGGAACCTTTTTTAAAAGTCTTGGCAGGGTGTATGATGACTCAATAAAAGACTTAAAGGCAGTTCAACAGACAACAGAAATGGCAGACAGAGGACTGCAGACCAAAGCAGACTCCTATGAAAGTTCAAACTGTGGTGCCTCTAGTTCATGTTGATCCATAAATTTCTGTTGCCAATGCTTATGTATCAAATAAGCACCAGTACCATGGAAGCTATAGAGCCAAAGGTCAAGTTCATAAGGAAATGGCTAGGAGTACCAACAGGTCTGTCAGACATAGCACTGTACTGCAAGAAGGCAAAGCTTGTGCTTCCTTTCAAGTCAGCTGTGGAAGAATAGAAAGCCGGAAAGGCGACACTCGCAATGAAGCTGTGCGAGTCAGCAGACACTGAAAACTGGAAGTAAGTTAAAACTGTATAAAGCTGTTGGTGCTGCCCAAGAGTCACTCAAGCTAAGGGAGGTAATCGGATATACACAAGCAAACAGACGGAGATTTCGTCATGGTGACATCCACTGGTGGTCCAAGGCATCAAACAGGGAACAACGCAGAGACATGGTAATTCAGGAGATACGAGGAGCAAAAAACAACCGTGCAGCAGGTACAACAAGCCCAACAGACTACATGGGAAGGAGCCTTGCAAAGGTGCCTTGACATGGAATGATATGTGGCATATTGCACCCCTTAGACTCAGCTTCATTATCAGATCAATGTATGACCTCCTGCCATCGTCCTTGAACCTTGTGAGATGGGGAAATTCTGATGATGCTCAGTGCCCCTGTGCCATGACAGGCAGACACTTGAACATGTGCTCTCAGCTTGCACGGTGTCATAAGGGCAAGGGCGATACACATGGTGCCACAACAAAGTACTAAATGAGCTGGCTGCTACAACTGACTTGGCAAGGGTAACGGCGAACAGCAAAGTCAGATCGAGTACCGCAAATACATACTTTCTGAGAGCAGGAAAGTCTGTACATCCCAAACCAAGTAGCAGTTTACCATATATTATTGACTGTGCAAATGACTGGGAGATGGCAGCAGACCTACCTGGGCTAGGGGCACATCCAGAGAGTATCAGAAGATCTCGAAGACGGCTGAATGTAGTACTGCATTCCTAATCATCGCACCAGATTATAATAATTGAGCTGACCGTGCCATTTGAATCCAGATTGAACGAGCAACACTCGTTCAAAGAGACCAAGTATAATGATCTGGTCACGGACTTGAGACATGACAGGTTCACTGCAAGGGTCATAGCTGTTGGGGTGGGTGCAAGAGGTCTAGTGGCTGCCTCAGTGTATGATCTACTGAAACTGTTGAGGTGGGTACAAGAGGTCTAGTGGCTGCCTCAGTGTATGATCTACTGAAACTGTTGAGGTGGGTACAAGAGGTCTAGTGGCTGCCTCAGTGTATGATCTACTGAAACTGTTGAGGTGGATGCAAGCTGTCTAGTGGCTGCCTCAGTGTATGATCTACTGAAACTGAGACTCAGAGAAACTGCGGAAAGGGCATCGTGCTGGCTGTGGAACAACAGCAACGGGCTATGGAACTCGGTACAGTAATTTGTGTTCAACATACGGGTTACTTTTACAATTGCCTCCAACTGGCAGGAAATAGGAGTGAAGTTGACAGCTGCAACCTAGGTAGAGTGGGTTAAATTCTATACACAAGGCAACAGGAGGCTGACAATTTGGAGTCATGACCCAAGTGCCCCACCCTCAGAGTGTAAAGTAGATTAAGGGGCCGAAACACGTGATCGTCAGGGAACTACATCTGCTGATCAGATTACCTCCAGTTGTATCGCTCTGTATAGAATTCCCTATCACTGTCTTAAGACCATTTTGTTGTTTTGTTGCACTTTATTTTCTTGGTTGTATTACTGTGGTTCGTTTCTTTACAATCAAATTTCTTGCTTCTTCGGCATTTCAATTTGTTTACTCACTATTAACCTTTGACATTTACATTTAGCTTTTCCAATATATTCATCGTTATAAACTTTGTTTGTTTATTAATTATTATTTGTGTCGTGTGCTTGCTCATTTATTCACAACCTTTCTATATTTCTCATCGCTGTTTTCCCTTACTGACAGTAGCTGGCGAAGGTAATCCTGAAATGTCGCGTGTTTCTTTTCTATTTGTCATTGGTAAAACTGGCCCGAGTGCCATTTTTATTCCCTAATTTTTACTGCCTACCAAACAAGTGTGACTAATAAATAAAGATATTGTGACTGCCCTGTAGGGAAAGTTCATTTTAAAATTCAGAAAAGGATTCTTCAACAAAGGAAAAAAAACGGGGGGAAAAAAACAGACGTTATATGCTATTGCTAAGATAAAATGTCCGATGAAAAATGATTTTTATAAATGATACGCATTTGGCTGTGAATTTCTTGTGCTTGGAAGATTGAAACATAATTACAGAGAAAAGCAATAACAAAAGTGACATTAACATACACAATTACCAACAATAACCATTATAAAATTGACAATAATAGTTTTACAACAACACATCAACAGTTATACAACTAACAATTAAAAACAGTTATACACCAACACATCAACAGTTCTACAACTAACTATTAAAAACAGTTCATACACCAACACATCAACAGTTATAAAACTAACAAATAAAAACCGTTATACAACAACACATCAACAGTTATACAACTAACAATTAAAAACAGTTATACAACAACACATCAATAGTTATACAACTAACAAATAAAAACAGTTATACACCAACACATCAACAGTTATACAAGACAATAATATCTATGCAACAAAAAAATAAAAAACATACAATCAAAGACAATAACAGAACAAAGTTCTATGTTTGTACTCACCTTGAAAAGAAGATCAGCGAGGTAGAAAGGAAGCCAACAACTTACTGCTCGTCTGCGTTCAGGTAAAGGGCTTCTTCCAAGCTTTGGTATCTCTCAGGAAAACCGCGCCTTTAAATAGAACATTTGAATGTATCGGGCGGTGACGTGGTCAATTATTTTTTAAATTGTCCGGCAGAAGGTGACACGTCAACATGAGGGGTAGGGGCTAGATTTGCGTGATGGACACGGGACAAAGAACCTTGAGGTAAGAACTCCTTCACGTGAAACATTACAACCCTTGACGTGGGCAGGAGTGGAGGGGGGAAAAAAGGGCGTTATCTCATTAGTCCAAGATTCGTTTTAGATACTATCAGGTGGCTCATAGATTTGTTTCTTAGCTTCGTGCGCTCAGAGACAGGCAATAATTTACATGGTTAAATCTTACGCACGTTATAAATTAATAAGCAGAAAAAAGTGTTGATGAATATTGGAAATATTTCTAATTTCACGAAAACAACGTTATCTTGAAGACTAATCTCATAGCTTGATTGTGTCACCTGCTTCATGGCACGTGAATTATTGCAAGTTTTTGCTGTCTCAAGCTTGTGGAATTTGTCTTTATGTCTGTCTGTTCACCTGCTGCGTTCTTTCACTCATCTTTTTGTCCGGGTCTGTTCATTTTCTACTTGCTTATTTTCTCTGTATATTCATGTATGTGTTTATACCTCTGCCCACATATCTGTCTTTCTGTATATCTCGTTAAAACATACACGGCGTTCTCTTTCCTGTCAGATCATAACATCACTGATCACCTCAAACATCAGATCATACCATCATTGATATTTCAAACATCAGATCATAACATTACTGATTGTCCCAAACATCAAACCATAACATCACTAATTGTCTTAACATCAGATCAAAACATCACTGATTGTCTCAAACATCAGACCAAAACATCACTAATTTTCTCAAATATCAGATCATAACATCACTGATCACCTCAAACAACTGATCATAACATCATTGATTGTCTCAAACATAAGATCATAACATCGCTGATTGTCTCAGACATCAGATCATAACATCGCTGATAGTCTCAAACATCAGATCATAACATCACTGATCACCTCAAACATCAGATCATAACATCACTAATTTTCTAAAACTGTGGTAAAGTGGGATGATATAAATATTTATAGGGGACTTAGTGTACTGACTGAGATCAGCTGTGAAGGTATCTGTATCTAATAGGTGTAGTGTTTTATAGATAACCTTACTTGCTACCACATTTATACCTCAGTCAGAATTATTCTGGAATATTGTGATGACTACGTTGAATGTCTAGGGTATGTATATGATGAAGTGTAAGTCACAACAACAACAGACAGATAAACAATTTAATTTATTCCACAACACTTTACAACACTGTGACACTCACACACATTTAACACTCTATAAGACTATCTTAAATGAGTCTATGGTAGAGTTTCAAATATATATGTATTAATTACTTTCACTAATATATATCCTGATTCAACTACAAAGTGAACCAGGAATCACAATCAAATGTAATCACAATTTATATGTACATAATTTATAACTATGAACCTTGTAGTGACATATTTTATTAATATTATTCTATGTGTGTCAGTTGTGTAGTAGTACTATGAGGTAATACTGGTGTTGGTTTTCAAGCTATGTTGTTATTTGTCATCATGACTTCAAGTGTTTGTTTATCTTGGAAATAGTATGGGGAAAAGTTCACAGTTCCTATCAATTTACACAATGTATTTTCCCTCTGTTTTATTATAATGTCAATTTTAGAGGGGGACACATAATGTTGAGCTCCTCTGGCCACAGAAGCTTATCTTTCGTGATGGCGGCAGGAAAAGACTCCTCTGCTCGATAGCTTCCCTGTGTTCTGGAGACACCTCACTGGTCACTATCTGGATCCAGGAGTATGCTGTCAGCCTCTAGATTCAGCAAAGCTCAGACCAGGTGCTGCTCAATAACTTTAGGACCACGGTCCCACAATTCATGGAAATAATACACAATTACGTTGACTGGCAATGAATATGGCACAAAATCCGACCTGCCGCTGTCTCAGGCTTTTATTTAGAAAAATATAAGCTGAATCTCAACGCACTGTTGCTTTAGAAAGTTTATTTGAAAATGTGGTGCTGAACTGACGCTTCTAATTGACTATATTGGCGGGTCTAACCAATCGTGCCATGTTTACACAGCTTTTCAAAAAAGTACCTCTACTACTGTTTCCCCTAACAAACAAAAAAATTAGTATTGGTAGTCCGACTAATTGTGTTTCGCCTTACATTTACTGCGCTCCAATCAAATAGGATTTAACATGGGGACCTATTTCCCGTACAATGGTGGTTTCAAAATCTGCCACTGAGCGATTCTGATTTTGGTGTTGTCTGACACCCTCACTATTTCTTTTGGCTATAATTTGTTAATTCCTAGACTATTTGCGTAACACTTAACATATTATTTATCAGCAAGTCCTAAGGAACCCAAATATACAAATGTAAGGGAGCTAAGTGGCTGCGTTCAAAATATGTATTTTCTTCTAGGATAGTCGTGCTGTTGCCACCTCCTCACTTCCAAACTTTATGGTGTCTGGTGTACTGTCATGCTTTCAAACGTAAACCAGATTTAGGTCATTAATCAGCTTGCGTATCTCAAGGTTTTTCTTAGAAATGCAGTACACGTTTTATCGTAGAAAGCGTGTATTGATGCAGTAGGCTTTTACTATCAACGTGAAACGTTACAATTTGCAGACGAAGTAGAAAACAAGGGGGATTTCGAGTAAAGTCATTGTGACAGCACTGTTCTTTACCATTCTTCTTTCCTTTTATTGAATTTATGTGTTAGGCTTTACATTTACCTGATAATTTATATATGTGGATTAGAATTTCTCACGACAAATTCTCCCCACTTAAAACAGACATTATATGTCAGGCTATAATTCTATATACACATAGAGAAATTTATTATCTTTCCTGGGGCTTAGGGTTATTCTCATCACACGGATGGCGGCTTAAAAAATCCGCTCCCAGATTTGTTTTTCCACTTATATACTCTATGCTAAACTCATATGGCTGCATCAGTAATGACCAACGGAGTAATCTAGAATTTTCATGTCTAGCCTGCGCTAGAAACGACAAGGGTTTGTGATCCGTTTGCAACTTAAATGCCTTCCCATACAGATAAATATTGAATTTCTTTATCGCCCATATTACTGCAAGACATTCTTTTTCGCTAGTTGAGTAATTGGTTTCAGCTTTATTCAACTTTCTGCTAGCATATGCTACTGGGCTTAATTCCCCATCCAATGCATCTGATTTCTGTAGCAGAGTCGCACCTAACCCAATATTACTGGCATCCGTCCTTACAATGAATTCTTGACTTAAGTCAGGTAATTTCAAAATAGGTTTACTTGTGAGCTTTTCCTTCAATTCCTGGTAAGCGAATTCGCATTGTGGAGTCCATGTAATTCGATCTGGATGTCCTTTACGTGTCAAATCAGTTAACGGTGCACATATGGAATTAAAGTTTTTGATATACTTTTGGTAGAAACCACATAATGAGACAAAGGATCTCACGTCTTTCTTGGTTTGTGGTCTCGGGGCTTTCTTTAGTTTCTCTAAATTCTTGGGGTCAGGGGTCATGTTTCCCTGATGGATTGTGTGTCCCAAAAATTCTAATTCTTTACATCCAACACAACATTTGGTTGGTCGGGCTGTCAAATTCGCTTCTTTAAGTCGATTAAACAGCATGTTCAGAGAGTCAATGTGTTCCTCAAATGTTTCTGTTGCTATAAGGATATCATCCATGAAATTTGTGATGCATGGGTTATTCAGAGGGTCCAATAATTTTCTCATCATTCTAGAGAAGACACTAGGTGCATTCTTCAATCCAAATGGCAATCTGTTAAACTCATAGTGTCCCTCTGAGGTACTAAACGCTAGGTATTGTCTAACCTCAGGCTTTACTGGAATCTGATAGTATCCTTTACTCAGATCCACTTTTGAGAAATATTTAGCTTTATTTAGTCTGGCAAACAACTGATTTGTATCCGGCAATGGATCCACCTGTCCTTCTGTAATAGCATTCAGTCTCCTGTAATCTATACAGAGTCTATGTTCTCCAGAGGGTTTCCTTAAGAGTACAACACTGGAACTATACGAAGATTCACTGTGTGAAATAATTCCTTCCTTCAGCAAGTAGTCTATCTCTTCCTTCAAAGCTTTCTCCTTAGCAAAAGGAATCGAATAGGGTTTCATACATACAGGTGTGGGGTCTATCAGTTTCATATCATATTCCAATAAGTGTGTATGCCCCGGTCGATCTGTTAACACCTCTGTATGATTATCCAGAACCTGTTGCACTCTCTCTTTCTGATTTTTCGTTAAATGTGTACTGATTTTCACCTGTGCCGCTGTCTCACAGGGGTGTAATGGATATTCAAATGATGAAAGTGGTTCCTTTTTCATCTCCATTGCAATGGACAAGGTCAACAAGTGTGTCTCTTCCTGATGTTCTCTTTCCAAATATTTCTTCAGGAGATTCACATGATAGATTTTTTCTTTCCCCTTCTTATCTATCTTATAATTTGTTCTAGACACCTTCTCTAGAACTGTATATGGACCTTGCCATCCAATTTGTAACTTATTCTGACTACCGGAGAGAAGAAGCAGTACCTTCTCTCCCACAGCCAAATCTCTGTCCTTAGCTTTCCTGTTATAATAGGCAGCATGTTTCTTCCTGGCTTGTCTCAAATTTTCATTGGCAAGTTTCCAGCCAGTTTTTAAACGAGTGGTCAGCTCATTCACATATTGGTATGAGGATGTAATATTTTCCTCTGCCTTTTCATCAGTCCACGTTCTTAACAGCGCTTCAAGTGGACCTTTTATTGGCCTTCCAAATAATAATGTTGCCGGGGCCATTCCGGTTGAACTATGGGGTACCTCCCGATAAGCAAAGAGGGCGGCGTGAAGGTACTGATCCCATGTATCTGGTTTTTCGTGTGCCAACTTTCTCAGGATCGACATCAACGTGCCATTTAATCTTTCCACTTGGCCGTTCCCTTGGGGGTGGTATACACTACAATGGAAGTGTTTGGCCTGGAAGATCCTGAAAACTTCTTCCGTTAGTTTCCCCTTGAACTGAGAGCCATTATCAGTCAAGATTTGATTGGGAAAGCCTAACCTTGTGAAAATTGTGAGCAATGCCTCTGCCACATGTTTAGAATCAATCGATGACAGGGCTACCACCTCTCCCCACATAGAACAAGTGCCCACCAGAGTCAGAATGTAGCAGTTCCTTCTCTTGGTTCGGGTGAGAGGTCCCACAAGATCCATGGCAACTCTCTCAAAGGGTGTTCCCACTATGGGCATTTCCCCCAGAGTTGCTGGTGCAGTCCAATGTTTAGGTGCTACTCGTTGGCACTCTGGACAGGATTTTACATATCGTTTGATATCTTCAGTTATCCCTGGCCAGAAATAGTGACAAGCTATACGCTGTCCTGTTGCGCTGATCCCCATATGACCACTGAAGGGAATCGCATGCCCTAGTTCCAACACTTTAGTCCTATATGAAGTGGGAAGGACCAGCTGTCCGTGACCATTGGATTCAGATCCAGCCTTCCTATAAATCAGTTTTTTCTTCATATAAAATTCTCCCTTGCCTGGAGGTGTATGAGATTTGGGCAACTTCTTGAAACACGGCCTGAGTGTTTTGTCCTCCAGATTGGCTCATTTATCACTGCTGCTTTTATGATTCCTTCCACATATCGCGTTTTCACCTTTATCCGGGCGACGGGAAGTGTCATGGTAGCTACATCCTTGGTTGCAGTTTGAATCTCCACTGTTTCTGTGGTGTATTGATCTGCCTGCACCAGGTGAGAACTCACAACGGAATCATAATCTAAACCTGTATCATATAAACACCTTATGGTGACACCATTACAGATGACATCTTCACACACTGGGGGGGGGGGGTGGTATGGTTCCTGTAGTTCCTCAGGTTTGACCTTTTTTCCCATTTTTCCAGATGTCATAGCAGCACAATGAGGAGGTTTCCTTCTACAATGGTCAGTGTCATGATTGTTCATCTTACAATTTTTACACCATCTCTTTCCTTGTTTGAAAGATTTTCTTTCATCATATTTCCTTTCATCGAATTGTGGGGTTTTATTTTTATTGTCATACCGTGGCCTATCAAACTGGTGCTTACCTTTGTTTTGATCTCTAGGATCAAATTTATTAAAGTTCTGTGGTGCCCTAAAATTATCTACCTGTTTCTTTTTATTGCCTGATACCTCTGCCTGAGCTGCTTGATACCTTTCTGCAACATTTAGTAACTCCCCCAGTCTCTCTGCACCTTGTTCCATGAGAAACTTTCTCAGGTCTGGAGCCATGGACTCTCTTAGTTGTTCTATAAGGACCATTTCCTTAAGATCTTGGGTTTTCCCCAGAGAAGTCCATTTCTCCAAGTATGTCTCTAACCGTGCAGAGAACTGGTGATAGGTTTCACCTGACAGTAGTTTAGCATTCCTAAATTTTTTCCTATAAAATTCTGCGTTCTTTTCATATCTCAACAAAAGAGCCTGCTTTAGCATGTCATAATTTTCTTGATCACCTCTGTTCATTTTGGCAAAAACTTCATAAGCTGCCCCACGAAGCCCTTGAGATAACTTTAAGCTCCACCTTTCTCTTTCTAACCCATACGTGGTAGCTAATAGTTCATATCTATTTAGATAGCTCTCAATATCATCGTCTTTCTCAACAAAATGATCTAAATGAAAATTCATATCTGAGGTTGAGGCTCCCTGACTAGCAGTGGCATCAGAAGTAAAGGGACTGGCACCATTTTCAGGAGCATGGCCTTGAAACTCAAACTCCCTTAGTCGTAACTCATGTTCCCTTTGTAATCTCTTCTCCTCCTTTTCTGCTTCCCTCTCTGCAGTCAATCTTCTTTCCTCGGCTTCCCTTTCTGCAGCTAATCTCTTGTCTTCCCTTTCTGCAGCTAATCTTTTTTCTTCTGCTTCCAATTTCTTAGCCTCAGCCTCAATCTGCAGCATCTTAGTCTCAGCCTCAGCCTGCAGCCTCTTAGTCTCAGCCTCAGCCTCAAATTGTAACTTCTTAATTTCCTTTGCAGCCTCTAACTTTCTTTCGGCCTCTTTTTCTAATCTTCTTTCTTCCCGTTCAATATATTTGTCACATTCAGCAGTGACATAAGCAATCATAATTTGCCCGTCCATTCCTAACTCTTTTGCAGTCTGCACAGCAGCAGATCGAAATTTTGCCAAGTCGGCCATTTTCTAACAGGTAAATGTATGTAATGTCTAACTAAACAATACAATCTGTAATTACTTATCCAAGGACACCACAGGCACTGAGAGCTCAACGTTATTTAATTCCACCCAAGGATACCTTTTAATTCTTATTATTCCCAATATATATATAATAGGAGAAAGTTCAATATCCCGGGAGCGAGACCCCAATATATGTGGTAAAGTGGGATGATATAAATATTTATAGGGGACTTAGTGTACTGACTGAGATCAGCTGTGAAGATATCTGTATCTAATAGGTGTAGTGTTTTACAGATAACCTTACTTGCTACCACATTTATACCTCAGTCAGAATTATTCTGGAATATTGTGATGACTACGTTGAATGTCTAGGGTATGTATATGATGAAGTGTAAGTCACAACAACAACAGACAGATAAACAATTTAATTTATTCCACAACACTTTACAACACTGTGACACTCACACACATTTAACACTCTATAAGACTATCTTAAATGAGTCTATGGTAGAGTTTCAAATATATATGTATTAATTACTTTCACTAATATATATCCTGATTCAACTACAAAGTGAACCAGGAATCACAATCAAATGTAATCACAATTTATATGTACATAATTTATAACTATGAACCTTGTAGTGACATATTTTATTAATATTATCCTATGTGTGTCAGTTGTGTAGTAGTACTATGAGGTAATACTGGTGTTAGTTTTCAAGCTATGTTGTTATTTGTCATCATGACTTCAAGTGTTTGTTTATCTTGGAAATAGTATGGGGAAAAGTTCACAGTTCCTATCAATTTACACAATGTATTTTCCCTCTGTTTTATTATAATGTCAATTTTAGAGGGGGACACATAATGTTGAGCTCCTCTGGCCACAGAAGCTTATCTTTCGTGATGGCGGCAGGAAAAGACTCCTCTGCTCGATAGCTTCCCTGTGTTCTGGAGACACCTCACTGGTCACTATCTGGATCCAGGAGTATGCTGTCAGCCTCTAGATTCAGCAAAGCTCAGACCAGGTGCTGCTCAATAACTTTAGGACCACGGTCCCACAATTCATGGAAATAATACACAATTACGTTGACTGGCAATGAATATGGCACAAAATCCGACCTGCCGCTGTCTCAGGCTTTTATTTAGAAAAATATAAGCTGAATCTCAACGCACTGTTGCTTTAGAAAGTTTATTTGAAAATGTGGTGCTGAACTGACGCTTCTAATTGACTATATTGGCGGGTCTAACCAATCGTGCCATGTTTACACAGCTTTTCAAAAAAGTACCTCTACTACTGTTTCCCCTAACAAACAAAAAAATTAGTATTGGTAGTCCGACTAATTGTGTTTCGCCTTACATTTACTGCGCTCCAATCAAATAGGATTTAACATGGGGACCTATTTCCCGTACAATGGTGGTTTCAAAATCTGCCACTGAGCGATTCTGATTTTGGTGTTGTCTGACACCCTCACTATTTCTTTTGGCTATAATTTGTTAATTCCTAGACTATTTGCGTAACACTTAACATATTATTTATCAGCAAGTCCTAAGGAACCCAAATATACAAATGTAAGGGAGCTAAGTGGCTGCGTTCAAAATATGTATTTTCTTCTAGGATAGTCGTGCTGTTGCCACCTCCTCACTTCCAAACTTTATGGTGTCTGGTGTACTGTCATGCTTTCAAACGTAAACCAGTATAATGTCATATTTCCTAATAAGCATTTTTCAGGTTTTTAAACCTAACTCTCGTATGGGTAGTGTTTTTTATCACTGTCGATTTGAAAAAAGTTAGTGCTTGTGGCCTTACACGCGTGATGGCAGTAATTGTATAGCGAGACGCGTGTTAGTGTTGCATGCGTTCCGGCTTTCAGCCCTCCCTTTCTTTCTATCCTAAGTCCATCTGTCCGTTCGTTTATGGTAACGTAGTGTAATTAATGCTAGTATTAATTTAGGTCATTAATCAGCTTGCGTATCTCAAGGTTTTTCTTAGAAATGCAGTACACGTTTTATCGTAGAAAGCGTGTATTGATGCAGTAGGCTTTTACTATCAACGTGAAACGTTACAATTTGCAGACGAAGTAGAAAACAAGGGGGATTTCGAGTAGTCATTGTGACAGCACTGTTCTTTACCATTCTTCTTTCCTTTTATTGAATTTATGTGTTAGGCTTTACATTTACCTGATAATTTATATATGTGGATTAGAATTTCTCACGACAAAAACATAAGATAATTACATCACTGATCACCTCAAGCATCAAATAATTACATCACTGATCGCCTCAAATATCAGATAATTCCATCACTGATCACTTTCAACATCATAGATATTCTGTCAGAGATATTTCTCCTGCTTCTAGTCGTATCATTATTTTCTTGTCGCGTGTTCTGTGTGAGACGTACTTCATGTTTCTCCTGCTTCTAGTCGTATAATTATTTTCTTGTCACGAGTTCTGTGTGGGAGGTACATCATGTTTCATCAATCAATCAATACCCTTTAGCCCACCAAGGATCATAGGCCTTCAACAAATGCCAAGTCCTCCTGTCACGTGACATCAGCTCAAGTTCTTTTGCATATTTTCCCCGTAAGTGTCACTTCTGTCTCCAGCTGTCTTCTCCTTGTGTGTTTGGCCGACCTCTGACCTCTCTTTCCCTGTGGATTCCAGAACAAGGACTGCCTTGTAATGCTATCAACAGCTTTCCTCAATGTGTGTCCTAAGCATCGCCATTGTCTTCTTCTCATCTCTTGTTCTACTGGTTTGTGTCTGGTTCTTGTCTGGTTCTTGTCTGGTTCTTGTCAGCAGCTCCACATAAGCAATGCTGATATACCATTTTAATCCTTCTATTCTACGTAAGCCCCCCCCCACCCCCCCCCCCCCCCCCCCCCCCCCACCCCCCCCCCCTCCCCCCCCCCCCCCCCCCCCCCCCCCCCCCCCCCCCCCCCCCCATGAATGTCTGTAACTTTCTTGTTGTTCTCCGTGTTTCAGAGCCATACAATAGGTCTGACTTGACATTTAAGTGGTAGGTTCTAATTTTCTCGTTATCTCCATATACATCCCAATGCAATGAAAGCTCTTCTTGCTTTGTGTATTCTTATTTTGATGTCATTGTCTGTCCCTCCAACTTTGTCTATATTGTTGCCATGATATGTGTACGATTCTACATCTTGTTGTGGTATTTCTTCAAGTTCAGATTATCTTTGTCTTTTCATGTCCATTTTCAGACCCACTTTGTTGTGACCTCTCATCGAATATTTTCATTTTGTCTTGCATCCGATTATGGTTAAGGGACAGAACTGCCAAGTCATCTACAAAATCTAGATCATCAAGCTGTTTAGTCAGATTCCACTGGATCCCATTTCTGTTGTGTGATGTCGATATTTTCATAACCCAATCTATTGCTAGTAAGATAAGAAATGGAGACAAGAAGCTTCCCTCACGTACTCCCGCTCTTATCTCAAACTGTTCTGTAAGTTGTTCTTCATGAAGAACTCTGCATGTCATATCTTCATACGTTTTCTTTATTAAGTTAATTATCTTCATCTTTTTCTTTGATCATTAGCCTCCGAACTATCAAAGCACTCAGTGGCCATCAAGCCTGGTGGCGTCTTATAGGGCAGCAACAAACTGCTTCCACTTTGTTTGGTCGGTGGCCATCCTTCGTGCAGTGCCCCAGCTCTGGTTCATTCTTTGCATTTCGGCCTCCACAGTTCTCCGCCAAGTTGTTTTTGGTTGGCTTCTCTTTTGCTTTCCCTCAGGGGCACATAGCATAGCTGTCAGGGGTCTTTTTTTGAGGACGTGGACAACCCCACTTCAGCGTCTGCCAGCTATGATGGTGCATATGTGTTATGATCTGATTAATAATGATGGAACCCGGTAACTCTGGAGGATGGGTCAATACAACATAACCAAACTGGCAATGGATAAAAGCTGTACTCGTGGGGACGACAACATATTTTATTCTTGACGATGCTTTACAATAGTTCAGACAATCTTCAATAGCATGGTCATGGCAAAAACTGTACATAGAAAATTACGATCACCACAGACGTTGACCGATCGCACTAGCCGCTGCCACGTCAGGATTAGCGGAAGCTCTACGGCAACGTATTGGTAAAATGCATGGGTCAAGAGCTACGTATTAGAGGTGGGCAAATCGACACACTCCGCTGTTTCGAGACAGTCGGCTCAGTGATTTAAACTGTGCCGAAACAGTGTATCGAAACAACGGCATAACGGCACTATTGCCCGTATCGGGGAGAAAGAAGTCTCTAATAGACAGTATACATTACTATACATGAACTGTTTTTTCTTGCGCGCTACTGTCGTGTGTGAAAATCTATGGTGTTTCGTGTGACCACAATTCAATATTTTTACACAAGTCTTCATTATGATGAAATAAAACGGAGATATGATGATAGCTGCAGTATATGTGAAAATAATAAAAAACAACAATAATAATAACAGTAATAATAACACATGATATCAAACTAGAGTAAGCTAGTTTTGGTAGACAATGATTCAAATCCACACCGAGTACACAGATATCAGCAGAGCTAATAAAGTGTCCATTACATTTATACGAACACACAGACACTTTCAACTTTAACATAGTGCCTAAAACATTGACAGCTGCAGCAATGACACAATTTCCAGTGTCTATAACTTCTCAGCAAAAATAATATCACTTGTAAAATCAAGTCATCATAACACATCCCTGAAAAATGTGACATATTTGATATTCCATACTAATATTCCGAACGGTTCACTCAAATTTTACAAAGGCCCACGGATGGCGAGACAGTGTGTCTCTGCAAAACAGCGAGGCAGACAGGAACTGAAACTGCTTCGAAACAACAAGCAGGTGTGTCAAAGCTTTCGGACATTCTGCTGTTTCGAAGCATTGTTTCGACACATACACACAGTAGCCATCTCTACTACGTATATCTTGGTCATATAATAACAGAAGATGGCAGATGTGAAACAGAAATCAAGAAGAGAATAGGAATGGCCAAAGCTACATTTAACAACATGAAACATATACTGACATCCAAACAGTTATCTCACAAATTAAAACTGAGAATCATAAAGTGTTATATATATTCTGCATTTCTGTATGGTGCAGAAACATGGACGATGAATAAGCATTTGGAAGAAAGAATTGAGGCTCTTGAAATGTGGATATATAGAAGAATGGGGCGTATCTCATGGAAAGAGATGAAAACAAATATGGAGGTCCTAGAAAATCTAGGTATGAAAAGAGAACTAATAAGGGAGGTCAAAGTTCGGCAGCTAAAATACTTTGGCCATATAAAAAGGCATAACACCTTGCAGAAGACCATAACAAAAGGGAGAGTTGAAGGCAAACGTGCAAGGGGAAGACAGCACTATAAGTGGGAAGATAACATCAAGAGATGGACAGGAAAGAGTCTATCAGAGTGCACCACCATGACAAGAGACAGAAGACGTTGGAGATCCATTACAGCCAACCTTCGTTGTGGAGATGGCAACTGATGATGATGATGATGGGTTTATGTGATGAAGTGAACTGAGATTCTGCCTTTCAAATGGCCCATGTCTTTTTCTCCTTGCAATTTGTTCACTTTTTCTAGGAGGGATTACAGGTAATCCACCCCATATTTCATCTCCTCCTATTTTTTTACGTTTTTCAGAGTGAGATCACGATGGAGTTTTATCTCCTCTGCTTTATGTTTCTTCTTTGGGGAGTTTAGAGTTGGGGTGTAGAAAATTGTTGCAGGGTTATTCTAGAAGAAAGATTATAGAGCCTAGATCAGTTTTGCACCAGGTTAGTCTTTTTAAAAGATTTGAGGGCATGCGGCTAGACGCATTTTCGGGATTTTATATATATATATATATATATATATATATATATATATATATATATATATATATATATATATATATATATATATATATATATATATATATATATATATATATATATATATATATATATATATATATATATATATATATCGGCCATTTTTGCTTCATTAGACAGTAGAGGGCAGAGCTTAATCCCGTTTTTTTGTCTAAAAGGGGTTAGCAGTACCGGTTGCATCAGAATTGTTACGATGATTGATTTGGCCGAGAGCTAACGGCATCTGAAATCATTGGTTAGAATCAAAGCCACGCATATGACGTCACGAGGTCAGCGTGCTAATCTAAGAGAATAAATAGGCCCATAATTTAATTCTCGTTCTCTCTTAATGTAATTGCCAGCCGCGTGCCAGAGTCAAAATTGTCGATTGCCTTTCAGTGGGGAAATTCGAGTTTTGGTAAGCATGATTTTGCGTGGTACTTTATTTAGTTTTTCTAGACCTAGGCCGATCAGTTAAGTTTCTGGGAACTTAATTTTAAATTAAATTCGTAACGCCAGAGCCATCAAACACTATCTTAGTGATCGACTTGAGAAACTTAATAGGCCATTTATTTCCTTATTGAAGGAATAGCGCTGAGGGAGAAAGCGAAAGTTTCCAATAACTTTTCCCCGGCAAGAGTGGCAATCTCACACAGAGAAGGGGTTGAGATTTTTGCAAGAGGCGGACGAAGTATAGAGAACCCATTTCTCCCAGGCAGGGGAAGACATTTCTCGAGTGGAATAGGATTTGTTGGATAAATCCTGAGCGCTGAGCTCGTTCTGTTACACACGCAGATGTGGCATGCTGCCAGCGTTGTTGTAATTTATTTCGCTTCGTCCCGGCCATAATAACGCCGAAGGCCTGAACCCAGTTAGAGGTAATTGGGCAGGTAATGTCAGATGTGTTAGGAGAAGCCAGCTACAGTTCCAGTCCAGAATCCAGTGGGGTTCTGTTAAACCTTAGTCATCAATTCCAGAATTGTGGAGGGAAACAAGGTTACAATATCCTCTACAGATTTTAGAGCAGAGGACAGCTGCTTAAGTTTAGTCTACAGTTGCTATAGCAAAAAGACAGAACTGAGAGCTAGTTTATGTAAGAGCATAGCAGAGTTCAGCTGCTGCAGGTTTAGAAGAGTGAGTTGTGTAGCAGTGTTCGGGAGATTTCAGGATAGGCTGTGTAGAACCGAAGTCTGTGCAGAGATTGTGTAGACACGTTGTAGTCGTTCCAGCTGATATGTGTAGTTAGAGTTAGAATTTAGAACAGCTAGTTTGGAGTGGAGGCTCGACATCTGAGACCCCACCAAGTGCAGTGTAGTTTATTTAATTTAATCTTACCTTCTTTCTCCATACAGGTGAACCTTGTGGGTGAAGGGTTGGGTTTTGATGATACATCAGTTGTAATTTTTCCTGAATTTGTTTTTCCAGGATTTCTTACACTGCATTTTTATGTATTTGACATGTATTTGAGTTTTGTTTGTAGGTGTAAATAAAACTTGTACATTTATAGTCTGGACCAGTCATTTTATTTACGTACAGTAGCTATCTGTTGTCTGTATCGTGGTGTATGTGAATCTTAATTGAACCTTATCCCCTTAGGGTAGTTAGAGGTGGTCGAGGCCATAGCAATTTATACGTCCGAAGTGGCGAGGATGAGTCAACTTAGGTTCTCAACCTCGGAGCCAATGGTCTCAACTTTCACATTTGCACTGTCATTTTTCACTGAATCTATCCTTTCAGTCTTTCGTCTCACTAGTGTCTTGTCACTATATGTAGACAGCCTCTAGTCTTAAATCCATTTCGTGACAGTTTACAAAATTGACCATGTTAAATCTTTGAGCATACATACGAGGGTGAGTCAAGTGAAAACCGGAAATATGTTATAACAATAAGAATAATCATGCCATTATATTGTAACTTGCCAATATTGTTGTCCTGGATGTCTCGAGTGTCATGCATGCGCCATCGCGGTGATGACGCATAAGGTGACGTCATAATGACGTTTTAAAGATGGCCGCCCCGCTAGTGGAATGCACCAAACAGCAGCAGTGTTCTGTTATTCGATTTTTGATCAGCGAAGGGGTGAAACCAACAGAAATTCATCGGCGAATGAAGCTCAAGTACGGTGATGCATGCATGTTACGGTCGCAGGTGTATAAATGGTGTACAAAGTTCAAAAACGGCGTGATTTCTGTGATAGATTGTTCACGACCGGGTCAGGCACACAGAGTAGTGACTCCAGAATCGATAGCAACCGTTGAACGACTCGCACAGGGAAACTGCCGATTGACTGTGGATGATATTGCCACACATCTTGACATCAGTCACGGTTCAGCACACCACATCATCTCTGATGTGCTACAGTACCATAAAGTGTCTGGAAGGTGGGTGCCACGACAGCTTACTTTAGAATTGAAACAGGTGGAAATCACTTGGGGCTAGGTCTGGCGAGTACGGAGGATGTGGGAGACACTGAAAGTGCAGGGCCTCGATGGTTTCAGTCGTTGCATGGGCTGTATGGGGTCGAGCATTGTCATGTTGCAAAAGGACACCTTTACTCAAAAGTCCACGTCGTTTGGATTTGATTGCGGATAGAAGATGATTCCTGAGAAGCTCTGTATACGTGGCACTGGTGACAGTGTTGCCCCTTGGCATGTAGTGCTCTAAAATAACGCCTCGTTCATTCCAAAAGAGAGTCAGCATTACCTTCCCTGCAGATGGTTGCGTGCGGAACTTCTTCGGTTTCGGCGAGGAGGGATGTCCAAGTCATTTGAGGCTGGCAACTTCAGCAAATAGAATGATGATTTCATGACCCACCACTGTCAGGGCTGGTGACTGCTTTATGCGAGTTTCTTACAGAGAACCAAAAGCAGAGGTAGTCCCAAGTTCCATAAGGAGCCGGGAGTGAATGATAAAAGAAAGGATGTACACAATCTATTTTACTAACATTTTCAACCAGTGTAAATGTAAATGTAAACATATTCAATCTATATTGTTAACATTTTCAAACATGGTAGATTTAAATGTAAACAAATTTAATCTATACTGTTAACATTTTCGAACATGGTAGATTAAAAGGGAAACATATTCAATTTATGTTATTAACCTTTTCAATCAATGTACAATTTAAAGCTAAATGTACATCTATTCAATTTAAATGTTTTTCTACTCAATGGGATGAATATTAATTTTCAGCGAGGGTAAAAGTTCTGAGATAGATGGGATAGTTACTCTTGAGTTTTGACCACTATTGGACCACCACTGCAGAGCTAAGGGGAGGCGACCCGTGATAACAATAGGCCGCGCTAGTGATAAACGATAGATCAAGGTGGAAATTTCACTCCGACGCTTAATCTGTGCCTTACTGTCTAGTCGGAAGTGTGTTATACAATCGTACACAGACACATAACTCTACTCCACCAGGAGTCAATATGGTTTCAAACGAAAGTCAGCGATCAAAACAATTAGCAAGGGGTGGTCAATTAGGCCAGACATGACAAGAAACCTTGCACTATAAAGCGAAAACAACAAACACTGTGAGACGTGAGAAAAAGGAAAGGGAAGAGCACAGAAGAAATTCAAGAATGACACAGGAAAATGTAACGATCGAGATTGTTTCGTTACACCGGTGTTGAAATCGCTCACCCCACTCTTAATGCCCGTGCCACCGAGCTGTTTTATGTGGTGATACTGTAGACCATCAGGACCCGGGGCAGTGTTTCTACTGATTTCTAAAGTGCGCACAACGTCGTCTTCGGAAATGAGGTCGAAATATATGTCGCCTCTTCTGTCTCTTTCCAAGGCACGGTCTTTAATTTCTCGGCGGGCAGCTTTATCTGTCTGAGTAATATAATCCTCGAGTAATGCATGTCTCTTTTCGATATCAGTCTTCAGGCTTATCCCTGTCGATCTGAGAATATTAGGAATTGGTTGGCTTGTAATTTTCTTTCTCATTCTTCGATGTAAGTGTCATGAAATATTCTAATCCACATATATAAATTATTAGGTAAATATGAAGCCTAACAAATAAAATTAATAAAGAGAAGAGCAATGGTAAAATAACAGTGCTGTCACAGAGAATGTACTCGAAATCCCCCTTGTTTTCTGCTTCGTCTGCAAATTGTAACGCTTTCACGTTGATATAAAAGCTTACTGTATTATTACCCGCCTTCTTCAATGAAACGTGTGCTGCATTTCTAAGAAAAACATTGAGACGTACTGCGTAATGACCTAAATTAATCCTAACATTAATTATATTACGTTACCAAAACGAACGAACAGATGGACAAAAGGATAGCGAGAGGGGAGGGCTGAAAATCAGGAACGCATGCAACACGCGACGCGCGATATACAAATGCTGGCATCACGCGTGTAAGTCTACAAGCACTAACTTTTTCAGACGGACAGTGATAAAATACACTACCCTTTCCCAGAGTTAGGTTTATAAATCATAACAAACTCTTATTAGAAAAGACAACATTAGATGGGTTTACGTTTGAACACATAACAGTACCCAGACAGCACATCTTCGAAACAGGAGGTAGAAGAAATTGCATATTTTGAACGCAGCCACGTAGCTCCTTTAAATTAGTATTTTTGGGTTCCTTAGGGCTTGCTGACAAATAATATGTAAAACGTTACGCAAATAGTCCAGGAATTAATAAATTATACCCAAAATAAAATATTGGGGGTGCCTGACAGCATAAAATCATTTCTGCTCATAAGATTTTTTTTTAACGTGTTTGAAAAAAATTTACGTTACAGAAATAGCCTACCATGTAAACTTCAAATTGATTGGAGCGCAACAAATGAAAGCCTAACCACGATTGGTCGGGCTATAAATACTATCTTGGTTGTTAGGGGGAGACGGGAAAAGATAACATTTTTTCAAACACTTGTCGAAACGTGGCTCATTGGCCAGTCTCGCTGATATACACACTTGGGAGCGTTAGTTCGAGACCACTTGTTTAAATGATCCTGATAAAGCATCAGTGCGTTGAAGCCAGCTAAAATTTTGCTCAATAAAAGCCTGGAAGATAAGCAGATGGAAATTTGTGCCAGTTTGTGCCAGAATTCATTGCTAATCAACGTATCTGTGTTATTCGTATGAATTGTGGTAAGCTTGAACCATTTAATATCTTTTAATGAAAATTGAATGTGAATTGTTGATTTATGCCTGTATATATATGTGTAGTTCAGTGGCAAACGTGAGGTAAAGCCTAAAATGCTCCAGCCTGAACAGAGGGTGTCGGAGAGAAGTAAAACGGCATGGAATGGCCAAACAGTACACTGACACCTGGATGATTGACTAGAAAGAAATAAGGCTGGAAGTGCAGAGGCGTAGTAACCATTAAGAAGGGTAATACTGGAAAAAAGTATTTCAAATGAAGCTGACTGTTGGCCTAACGCTCTGAACGCAATGTTTGTGCTGTATTGTGATCAGTGTAAAAGAGAATATAAATTAGTTATGAAGTAGAAGGTACATCCTTCTTGATTTCAGGGACAGTGGTCTTGATGGTACTGAGCAGCATCTGGTCAGAGATTTGCTGAATCCAGAGTCGGACAGCATACTCCTTGGTCTTTTTAGCTATCAGTGAGGTGTCTCCTGAGCCCAGAGGAGAATTCGAGCAGAGGAGTCCTTTCCTGCCGCCATCACTCAAGATAAGCAGAGTTGGCCAGCTGAGCTCAACATTATGTCCCCTCATCTTGAAATAACTTTATAAAAATACTATTCAGAGGGGAATTTACTTGTCTTAAAATCAGGAACTTTGAACATCTCCAATACTGGTCCCTAAAGACAAACTATTGAAGTCATGATGACAAATACCAACAGAGCTTGAACAAAACAAAACCAGTATTACCTCATTTTACTACTACACAACTGACACACATAGAACATTTGTAATAATATATGTCACTACAATATTCATATTAAATACATTCTGTACATAACTTGTAATTTAAATTGATTGTGATTCCTGGTTCCCTTGTAGTTGAATCAGGACACATATTCATTCATGCCAGTAATGAATACATATTGTTATTCGAAAGTTTATCAGTGACTCTTTTAAGATATCTTTGTAGAATGTTATATGTATGTGAGTGTCACAGTGTTGTCAAGAGTAGTGGATTAAATTAAATTGTTTATCTGTCTGTTGTTGTGACTTACACTTCATCATACACATACCCTAGACACATAACGTAGCATCACACTATTCCAGAATAATTCTGACTGAGATATATAGATATGTGGTAGCAAGTAAGGTTATCTATAATACACTACTCTTAATAGATATAGATACCTTCACAGCTGATCTCAGTCAGTACACTAAGTTCCCTATGGGTATTTATAACATCCCACTTCACCACATATATTGGGGTCTCGCTCTTGGGATTTTGAATCTTTAACTATTAAAAATATTGGGGGTAATTCACTTCAGGGAATATAAGAATTAAAAGGTATCCTTGGGTGGAATTAAATAAGGTTGAGCTCACGGTGCCTGTGTTGTCCATTAGAGATTGAGTTGTTGGTTAGACATTGTATAAATTTACATAATAGACAATGGCAGACCTGGCCAAATTTCGATCTGCTGCGGTTCAGACTGCAAAAGAGTTAGGATTAGATGGGCAAGTTATGGTTGCCTATGTTACTACGGAATGTGACAAATTTATTGAACGCGAAGAAAGAAGGTTTGAAGCCGAAAGAAAGTTAGAGGCTGACAGGGAAATTAAGAAGTTACAATTTGAAGCTGAGGCTGAGACTAAGAGGTTGCAAGCTGAGGCTGAGACTAAGAGGTTGCAGATTGAGGATGACAAAGAGGCAAAGAAATTGGAAGCAGAAAGAGAAGACAAAAGATTAGCTGCAGAAAGAGAAGAGAAGAAATTAGCTGCAGAAAGGGAAGCAGAAGATAAAAGATTACAAAGGGAACATGAGTTACGACTAAGGGAGTTTGAGTTTCAAGGCCATGCTCCTGAAAATGGTGCCAGTCCCTTTGCCTCTGATGCTACGGTTACTCAAGGAGCCTCAACCTCAGCTATGAATTTTCATTTAGATCATTTTGTTGAGAAAGACGATGATATTGAGAGCTACCTAAATAGGTATGAACTATTAGCTACCACGTATGGGTTAGAGAGAGAAAGGTGGAGCTTAAAGTTATCTCAGGGACTTCGTGGGGCAGCTTATGAAGTTTTTGCAAAAATGAGCAGAGGTGATCAGGAAAATTATGACATGCTAAAGCAGGCTCTTTTGTTAAGGTATGAAAAGAATGCAGAGTTTTACAGAAAAAAATTTAGGAATGCTAAACTACTGTCAGGTGAAACCTATCACCAGTTCTCTGCACGAATCGAGACATACTTGGAGAAATGGACTTCTCTGGGGAAAACCCAAGATCTTAAGGAAATGGTCCTTATAGAGCAACTAAGAGAGTCCATGGCTCCAGACCTGAGAAAGTTTCTCATGGAACAAGGTGCAGAGAGGCTGGGTGAGTTGCTAAATGTTGCTGAAAGGTATCAAGCAGCTCAAGCAGAGGTAACAGGTAATAAAAAGAAACAGGTGGACAACTTTAGGGCACCACAGAACTTTAATAAATTTGATCCCTAGGATCAAAATAAAGGTAAGCACCAATTTGATAGGCCACGGTATGAAAATAAAAATAAATTCCCACAATTCGATGAAAGGAAATATGATGAAAGAAAATCTTTCAACCAAGGAAAAAGGTGGTGTAAGAATTGTCAGATGGACAATCATGACACTGACCGTTGCAGAAGGAAACCTGTGTATATGGCAACCCTTCAGGTCAGGTCGACCTCAAGACAGGAGGAGGATATTATGTTAGATACCACTCCAGAAAAGATGAGGAAGGCACAGGCTGGGGATAAAACACTCAAGCCTTGTTTCAGAAAATTGTCAACTTGTCATACAACTCCAGGCAAGGGAGATTTTTACATGAAAAACAAGTTGATGTATAGGAAGACTGGAACTAGATCCCATGGTCACGGACAGCTGGTTCTTCCAAAAAGATACAGGACAGAATTAATAAGGAGCCTACATGTGAAACCAGATGGAACCATGAGAAGATAGGTACCATCATTCAAAAGGTGGCTCACAATTATTATTGGCCCAAAGCAAGATGGGACATTGAGAATTTTGTAGAAAGGTGTAGCATAGCACATGAGGGAACACCCACAAGTGGGAACATGGATCAGGACCTGGTCACGCCATGGGGCAAAATCAGGCCTGACAATAAAAGGAAAAATAGATTTGATAAAGTGGACCAAATGGAATGGGAAGCCCCTTTTCACGGACAAGCTTCACTTAACTGTTTTACAATGGCCACTATGCGGAGAGTGCAAAAAGATGTCTTACCCCAGGATAAGCCGAAAAGCCCTCAATCGGACTTAAACAAACTGGAGGAAGAGGATGTAGAGAGGAAATCTCTCATCAAGAATTTTAAGTGGGGAGAAAGCCCCAAAAGAAAAATTGGTAGCGGTCGTTTTGTGAATGATAATTCTGGGAGGACAAATCATCACTATAAAGCTTCGAGTGGAAGAGACCATAACCGGTGCCATGGAAACAGCAATAGGCCCCCCCCACCTGGAAAATAATTTAATAAAGGTCCAACAAGGATTTAGCTATAATTTTTTTGGGAATAACGGTGGGTCTGATGAAATGCAGAGGAAAACATTGGGGGGACAACTTCATAAACTTTTTATTTCACGGAAACCCAAAGCATGAACACTCCCACCTTGAAACCCCCTGTTATTTTTTTTTTGGAACTTTTTAACAACTGGCCCACCCCCCTACTTATAACTAAAACCCCGGTGAGGTGCAACAAAGGAATTGTCCCCCCCCTCCCCGCCTCGTCATTACCCTCGGTTGGAATAAAGCCCCCCGAATAAAAAAAAAAATTTTTCCCCTCAATCGAAAATTTTGGAAACCAAACAGGGAGGAAAGGAAGGAAAAAAAAAAATGTATTTAAAAGGCCGTAGGAAAAAATCCTCCCTTCCTCCCCCCGCCATCGAGGGGGCGCGGCGAGAAGGAGGGATCGAGTTATTCACATATGGTGGTTAGTGTGAGTCTTGGGGAAGAAAAAAGCCCCCCAAAAAAATATAAAAATTTTTGGGTACTTGTAAGCTCGAGCTTCTACAGGGTTGTTGGGTTACTAGAAGGGACTGAACACTTTTTGCCTGGGAGGAAAAAATTTTTCCATCTGCTATTCGAACACTTTTCCCGAGTGACAGAGGGACCCCCATAAAAAGTCATCGGTTGGGGGCATGCTGTACATATGGCGAGGGAATGTTCCCCAACGGGACGCGCAAATTAAAAAAGTCCAACCTCGAAAAGGCTGTGCGATAAGAATTAGCGATGCTAACTGTGAGGCGATCCTCTCGCGGGTGAACCCTAGACGGAAGAATTGAAAAGGCCCAACAAAAAAGGAAAGACCAGAATTTTTGTAAACACTCTGGTACCCATGACCCAAATGCTCCTGGTATCAAGCGAGCTGTTAGTCTAGCAGGATCGGGCTAGCAACCCCTTTTGAAAGTCAGCATCACTCGGGTTTATTTATTTTTTTTTTATTTAAAAAAACTGGCCCCCTGGAAAACCCTGGGTGTGCGTGCAATGCGCGTGAAATTTGCCACAACGTTCAGACAGAGCCCAGGAAGCTTTTGATGACAATGGCGTACCCCTAGCTCTTTATAAAATCTAGAGTACTGTGTCGGAGCGAGCCGGAACAATAAAATTTGGCTCGTCTTGGGGGTTCGGCAGTAGGTAATGGTTAACTTGAAAAAACTGGGCCCTTCTTTTTTTATGGCACCACTGACTTGGTTTCCCCCAGTAAAAATAAAGTTGTTTTTACAAAAAAAATTTTGACAATGTGTACAAGGTTGGTTTTTATTACCCCCCCCATGCACAGACAAGGGAGGTGCTGCTCTGATAGAGTAAGGTCAGTTCTCACCTGGACAAGAGTTAGTCAAAAATTAAAAAATCGAGTACGTGGTAAGAATTAAAGCAAGGGGTAGGTACGATACAGAGCAAGATCGCATCTTGTGGCGCGGTACATAGTACGTGGCAAATGTATGAGATGAGAAAAAATGTCCTCCCTGGACACAGAGTACACTGAGCTCTCTCGATCTATCTTGTGAAATAAGGAGTGAACAAGGAAAAAAAAAGACCAACCAAAAACTGTCTGCGTTTTTTTTTTTTTTTTTTTTTGTTTTTCTTCGTGACGCACTAGGCGTGTGTCCCCCCCCCCCCTGCAATTGCCCAATATTCGGACGAAGAAAAAAAAGGAACACCACTGCACGTAGGTACCCATAGTGAGGTTGTGGGGCGAATCGGGTGGAGCATGTTAACAACTGTCGGGTTAGTGAGACAGCAAAGCATGACCAGTGGAAAAGTGGCAAAAAGTAAAACACGTTGATTTAAAACAGAAAAAAAACTCAAGGAGAGAAAGATAGTGCAAAACAGGGTTTTTTTCCCTAATAGATCCCATGCCCCAAGTTTGGGTCTCGGTTTTTTTTTATTTTCTACACGCTGGTCCGACACTTAAGGCATGCTGGAGAGGCGTATGGACACTAGATGTGCACAAAAACTATGATATAGGGTGGATAGTGGAACGACTAATAGAATGTGGGTCTAGTCGTGACACCTGTACCCCCTGGTATGGAAACCCCAAAAAAAATAGTGATGGGGTGACATAACTTTTCCGTTGTCTTTTTCCCTTAGGGCGACGGAAAAGCATAGTGGAAAGGTGAAAAAAGGAGAAATATTTTAATAACCCCCCTATGTTCTGGAGGTGAATGGTGGGGGAGGGGGTTTAATAGGCCCGGAGCCAAAACAATGAGGTTTCCTTCCCGTATCATGTTTTATTTTATTTTTTTTTTATTTTTTTTTATTTTCCGGGAAAGGGATTGGGTGGGTAAAACTCCACTGTATAAGTTCAGACACATGAGAAGGTTACTTGGAGTCTAGTTTTGCACTCGAACCCGGGATGGGGTAATAGCAATCGGGGGACAGGAAAAAGATGGGAAAAATGCTAAAATGACTAGAGAATGTGGGAGGTGACTGTCAGGTCGTGGTGATAAAGGGGGTTCCATGTTATGGCCCCCCGGAGTTTGGGTAAAACAATTTCAAGCTCTTTTTGTTTTTTAGGTTGGTTTATTCGCCCCCAAAGATTATCAAAACAGGTAACGGGGTGAATAATGGTGGGGGCTGATCCAAGGAACAGTGGATCTGATGTTCAAAAGGATAAAACCCTTATGTGTGAGTTTCATAAAAGGCCCCCTGAGTGGTTTATTAGACCCCAATAACCTAGCCCTTTATTTTTTTTTTTTTTTAATACGAAAAAAAAAAACCAGTCAGAAAGGACAACTATTGAAGTTGAGTAGATTTTAAATAGACGCGACTGGCCAAGTTATTGGAATTTGAAGAATGGCCCACCCCCGCCCCCCCAAGGTAGCAGAGGGCCCCCCCATTTTATGGGTCTGGGGGGGGGCGTTGAAAAAAAAAAAATATTTAGTAATTTACCCTCCTGTTCTTGGGAATACATCCCCCCTGTTTTAATAACAAATTTTTTTTTTATTTTGGTGAGGTTTTAAATGGTGATGATATTCCTTAAATAGCCAATGAAGACAAGACTCTAAACCCCCATGATTTGATGCGCGATGTACCATAGGTTACCCCCCCTTCTCCTAGGTATGCTGATGGTATTGTAAAATGCGTGACCCTGTCTGGAGGATGACAGGCCACACGCTATGTCATTAACATATCCGATGTACAAAGGGGTGTTTGGGACCCAAAAATTAGTTGTTTGCCGGTTTTGTGAACGGCGTAAAAAAAGGGGTATTGATAGAGTTGGGAGAAGCGGTCTCTTAGGGAGGATGCAGTTGGGTTAGTGCGTAGGAGAGAAAACCATGACCCCTGGGACGCAAAGAAAAGCGTAAAATTTAGAGGAAAACTACAGAAAAAACCCCGAGACCCACTCAAACTGCAAAGAAAAAGGAAAAAAAACGCGAAATTTCCCCTTTTTGTCCGCATTATGGTTGCGTTTTTCTTAAAAACGCAGAAAGATTTATTAATAAAAAAACGACATAGTGTCAAAAAAAAAAAACGTCGGAAGATTTCCCACTGTTGTTCGGGCCACACGTAGGACTGAAAAAAATTTGACAAACGTAAAGTAAACAAAAAACACATTTCCCCCAAATCGCATTACAAAATTGGTACCCCCCCACAAATGTTGGTGGGAATTGAAAAAAAAACCTTTTTACCAAAAAGGATGTGAAGGACAAGCCTCCACCAAGAAGTGGCGCGGCAAGCAAACCCCCATTTAGATTGTGAGGGGATTTAACCTGAAAAAAACCCTTTAAGTTCCAAAGTAAAAATTTCAAGTTAAAAGGAACGATCAAGGTAATAATTTGGGGTTTTTAATGTGGCCAACTCCTTTTTAGACTTTAGGCAGAAAAATGCAGACATTGGCATATTGGATGGATGAAAAAAATTAAGAGCCCAGTGAGGGGCAATTTAATGCTAGCAGAAAATTTTTTGGAATATCCAAAGCTGAAATCAACTACTCATAACTAAGCGTTTTTAAGCCGCCATCCGTGTGATGAGAATCACCGTGAACCCCAGAAATAATAATAAATTTCTCTATGTGTATATAGAATAAAGGACTGACATATAATGTCTGTTTTAAGAGGGGAGGTGTCATGAAATATTCTAATCCACATATATAAATTATTAGGTAAATATGAAGCCTAACAAATAAAATTAATAAAGAGAAGAGCAATGGTAAAATAACAGTGCTGTCACAAAGAATGTACTCGAAATCCTTCTTGTTTTCTGCTTCGTCTGCAAATTGTAACGCTTTCACGTTGATAGTAAAGCTTACTGTATTATTACCCGCCTTCTTCAATGAAACGTGTGCTGCATTTCTAAGAAAAAACATTGAGACGTACTGCGTAATGACCTAAATTAATCCTAACATTAATTATATTACGTTACCAAAACGAACGAACAGATGGACAAAAGGATAGCGAGAGGGAGGGCTGAAAATCAGGAACGCATGCAACACGCGAACACCCGCGCGCGATACACAAATGCTGGCATCACGCGTGTAAGTCTACATGCACTAATTTTTTTTCAGACGGACAGTGATAAAATACACTACCCTTTCCCAGAGTTAGGTTTATAAATCATAAAAAAACTCTTATTAGAAAAGATAACATTAGATGGGTTTACGGTTGAAAACATAACAGTACCCAGACAGCACATCTTCGAAACAGGAGGTAGAAGAAATTGCATATTTTGAACGCAGCCACGTAGCTCCTTTAAATTAATATTTTTGGGTTCCTTAGGGCTTGCTGACAAATAATATGTAAAACGTTACGCAAATAGTCCAGGAATTAATAAATTATACCCAAAATAAAATATATTGGGGGTGCCTGACAGCATAAAATCATTTCTGCTCATAAGATTTTTTTTTAACGTGTTTGAAAAAAAATTTACGTTACAGAAATAGCCTACCATGTAAACTCCAAATTGATTGGAGCGCAACAAATGAAAGCCTAACCACGATTGGTCGGGCTATAAATACTATCTTGGTTGTTAGGGGAGACGGGAAAAAAAATAACATTTTTTTCAAACACTTGTCGAAACGTGGCTCATTGGCCAGTCTCGCTGATATACACACTTGGGAGCGTTAGTTCGAAACCACTTGTTTTAAATAAGCTTGATAAAAGCATCAGTGCGTTGAAGCCAGCTTATATTTGGCTCAATAAAAGCCTGGAAGATAAGCAGATGGGAATTTGTGCCAGTTTGTGCCAGAATTCATTGCTAATCAACGTATCTGTGTTTATTCGTATGAATTGTGGTAAGCTTGAACCATTCAATATCTTTTAATGAAAATTGAATGTGAATTGTTGATTTATGCCTGTATATATATGTGTAGTTCAGTGGCCAACGTGAGGTAAAGCCTGTAATGCTCCAGCCTGAACAGAGGGTGTCGGAGAGAAGTAAAACGGCATGGAATGGCCAAACAGTTCACTGACACCTGGATGATTGACTAGAAAGAAATAATGCTGGAAGTGCAGAGGCGTAGTAACCATTAAGAAGGGTAATACTGGAATAAAGTATTTCAAATGAAGCTGACTGTTGGCCTAACGCTCTGAACGCAATGTTTGTGCTGTATTGTGATCAGTGTAAAAAGA
Organism: Oreohelix idahoensis; assembly: GCA_024509875.1. Taxonomy (NCBI): domain Eukaryota; kingdom Metazoa; phylum Mollusca; class Gastropoda; order Stylommatophora; family Oreohelicidae; genus Oreohelix; species Oreohelix idahoensis. The sequence goes on from JAMPIV010020513.1 coordinate 220,288, forward strand.
AGAGATAGTAATATTGCGGGTTATTAAGTAGAAGGTTACCAACTCCATCTGTGATTGTCATCAGGACCACAGTGTGTCTTTTGATGGTACTGAACTGAGCGAGCATCGATCTGGGTGCAGGAGATTATTTCTTGTTGCTTAAATAAGTAGCATCAAGTCCTCCAAGAAGTCCCGACGGAACAGCATACTCCCTTGGGTTCCTTTTAGCTATCAGTGAGGTGTCTCCTGAGTCCCAAGGGAGTATAATTCGAGCAAGAGGGAGACAGTCCTTTTCCTGCCGCCATCCATCCACTCAAGATAAGCCAGAGTTGGTGCCAGCGAACCTGTAGAACAGAACATCCATAACTCATAAGTACTTCCATTCCCTAAAAGATCAAACAACACATTGATGTGTCCAAATTGATGACTAATACCAACAGAACTTGAAACAAAACATAACAAGTATCTTCCACCCAAAATGCAATGTTATTACTGAAACTGCAGGTTACTACTAACAGCAACTGACATTCAACATAAGAACATTTCTGTAATACATATAATAGTTCACTTACAGTACGACAAAAATTTGCATATTTAAAACATACATGTCTGTACATAACTTTGGTGAGAATTTAAAATTGATTGTGGATTCCTCGGTTCCCTTCCCCTTGGTAGGGTTGAATCAGCCAACACATGTATTCACTCATCGCCATAATAATTACATTATTGTTATTTTCGAAAGTTTAAATCAGTGACGTCCTGTTTTGAAGAACAAGAGGACCGGCCCTTCGCACACAAAGACTCCTTGGTGGGAAAGTAGGTACTAGTGACTGTTGATGAGCGTCATCCAGAGTGTTTGTCTGATAGTCCCAGGGATTAAGCCCGCGGCAAGGAACAGCTTTTTATCATGTTCCTTTAATTGACTAGTACTTACATATCCTTCACTTATCATCCTGTGGCAAATGACCCCAGAGCCCAGCCAAAGAGGTCGGGGTCGAGCAGAACGATCAGGTAGGAGCCCCCTCTACTTCCATGCATATAATTCTGACTGAAGTATATAGATATGTTGGTTAGCAAGTAAGGTTATCTATAAATTCACTACTCATCTAATAGATATAGGATACCTTCACTTCACAGCTTTTTATCAAAAAAATACTTTTCAGGAGGGGGCATATTTTAGGTTCGTCCTTTTTAAATCAGGAACTGTGACAACCCACTACTCACCACATTAATGACTAGAATTCCCTTTAAAAGTCAAACTCAGTGAAGTACCTCTATGATGACCAAGGCCTACCAAACAGAAGTCCTTGAAACAAAGTGGTTGCCATAATGGGCCAATGAATACCTTGTAGATGGTATCCCTCGTTTTTACTACTATCACTTTTTACTGCTCACATTTAAAGAAATCCTGCCACGCTCTTAGGTCACTTGATTTGTCCAAACATCTTTCGTACTAATGCGGCCAAGACCGGTCTACTGACATCGCTATTTCCATATTCCGGGCCCGCCAAGCTGTCCCTCCACTTCTGTCCTTTATCGCGACAGTTGGTAATGTGTAAATTGATTGTCGAGTTGTCCGTGGTATGGTTTCGGCAAAATTTGAGAGTTGATAATCTGGTCACCATGGGCTACTTTCTGTGTTGACGTGTCTTGCCACTGTTATGATACATTGGTTAGTCTTGAAAGGTCATCGGGGGGGGCTGTTCGACTCGGTGGTGGGGGTCTTGGGGTGTTGTTTGAGGGTAGTGGAGGGTATGGGAGTTGCCCCCTAGTTTGGCGATGGATAGTGGTGAGAGTTAACCGTGTGATCGGTGTGACGATTGCAGCGAAGGGGGGATAGCTGGCGAGAGAGAGGGGCCTCTGTAGGGGATTCCTTGAAGATTGTGGCGAGGTTTGGAGTTGCCAATGAGCAAGAAGTGGCAAGTAAGCAAGATTGGTGAGACCAGGGGTATCGAGGAGTCATATGCCGTGGATAGCAAGGGTGTGGAGGAGGTGGTTTATGGTCGGGGCGGAAGAAGGTGGATGAGATAGGATGGAATAGGTGTGTGAGGAGGCAGGGTGATCTGGTCTAGATGCCAGATACTTTTTGAGCGTTTTCAGGGATGCATTTTAAGTAATGGGATCTTTTGTAGGTATTTGCTGAGTGTTATACCGTTTGTGTAGTGCTCCAGTGAACAAATGTTTTTTTCCATCGAGTAGTGGTTTAAATTATATATATATATTGTGTTATCTGTTGTGTGTTGTGTGTTTGTTTGTTTTTGTTTTTTGGGGGGGGGGGCCTGGCGATGTGGTTGCAGTGGTTCCGTGGAGGTTCCAGGGGGGGGGGGGGGGGCCAATGTGCGGATTGGCTTCACTCGGGGCCCGGGGGGGGTGGGGGGGGGGGGTTTCTATCTATTGGTTGGCCGTGGGGGGGACGGGTTGGCCCCCATCCACGAGATCTAGGGGGGCAAGGCGGGGGGGAAACAAGTCCCGCGTAGGGTCTATGGTTGGGATGGTTGTGCCGTGGGTGGGGGGGGGGGGGGAGGGGGGGGGTTGGGGGGGCGGGGGGGGTGGAGGGCGGGGGGGGGGGGGGGGGGGGGGGGGAGCGCGGGGGGGGGGGGGGGTCTGGGGGGGGGGGGGGGGGGGGGGGGGGCTAGGGGGGGGGGGTTTTGCCGGGGGAGTGTCCCGGGGGGCCGAGGGGGGAGGATCTAGGCTGGGAGCAAGTGCGGGGAAACGGTCCCTAGTATCTATTTTTCTTCAATTGGGTGTTGGGGTTTTCGGGGATGTTTGGGGGTTTTGGGCGGGGGTGGGTTCCTCTCCGTGGGATGGCTCGGCGGCGGGCCAACCGGGGGGGGGGCGGGGGGGGGCCCGGGGGAGGGGATAGAGGTTCTAGGGGGGGGGCATTTTTACAGGGGGGATCGTGGGAAGGCAGGCGGGGGGGCGGGAGGGGGGGGGGTGTAAGGGCGCGAGAGGGGCACAACTTGTTTAGTGCGGGGGGGTGGGGGGGGGGGGTCGTTGTGGGGGCTTTCGGTGCGGTGGGGTGAGGCAGGGGATGGGGGGTTAGTCAGGGGTGGGGGGCGTCCCAGCGGAGCGCGGTCTCTGAAGAGGGGGGGGGGGCGGGGGGGAGTCCGCGGGGGCCGGGGGGGAGGCGGGGTGGGGGGGGCGGAGAGATTGAAGGACTTGCCGGGATTCTGGGGGGTGGGGGGGACCTACTTATATATAGTACTGGGCTCTCGGCCCCGTAATTCTGCAGTCGGCTGGGCTTTGGAGAATGGAGAGGGGAGTTGTATCTAAGCCCATGTGGGATGAAGAGTTCATTTTTGGTTCAACCGGGGGGGGCGGGGGGGGATACAAGTCGGGGGGGGGCTTGGGCGGCTCGGGGGGGGGGGGGGGGGGGGGGGGGGGGGGGGGGCGGGGGGGGGGGGCGTTCGTCTGCTAGGGGCGGGGCCGGGGGAGCACACAGGGGGGTTGTCCTGCAAGAAATAATCGGCGGGGTGAGCAGGGGAGCTGACGAACAGTGGGGCATGGTGCGGGTGTAAATTGGTCTTTCTAATTCATTGGTGTTAACAAGGCACAGAAAGCGGTAGGGGTATGGGGGGCGGGGTGGAGGTCCCTGCATAGGATGGCGGCGCGGTTGGTAGGCCAAATGTCGGTGGGCGTTTAGCTGGAGGGTAGTACTAGTTGGGATAACACAATTGGAAGGGTAGGAGGACCTGGGAGGGAAATTTCTTGAAATAAAGAGCTTCAATGCCCAAGGCAATAAACCTACAGAATAGATAATAGGGGGCATAGTGCCGAGCCCCTTCTATGACTCGCTGGGGGGGTGGGCTGTCGTGGAATATGCACTTTATGCGTGGTCATATCATATCATGGTGGGGGGAGTTGCGTAGGGTAGGGGGCGGGTGCGGGGATGAGGGGTTCGGTGGCGGTGAGGGGGCGAATGAGCGGCGGGGGGGGGGGGGGGTCATGGTTTCCCTATCTGCAAGATCGTATTGAGGTCTTCCCTATAATTGGGGCGTCTACCTAGGGATGTACCTCGATTATGTGTTCGAAATCGTTGGGAGGGGAATTGGGAGGCTATGGGGGGCGATGGTCGATGTCGTGGGTGTGGTAGGGTGCGGGGGGGGCGGCTCGGGGGGGTAGTCTGAGGGGATGTAAATCCTTGGGCGTTCGGAGGGGGTTGCGTTGGGTTTGGGGGGTTGGGGCTCCGGGCGGGGGGGGGGCAGGTAACTTACGGGGGTCGGGTCGGGAGTGGGGTTTGGGGGGCGGTACGAGGTGGGGGGGGGGGTGGGCAGGGGGGGTCAGGGTGGGGGGGGGGGCGGGGGGGGCGAGTCGGTAGGGGGGGGGGGGTTCGTGTGGGGGGGAGGGGGGGCGGGGGGGGTTGTGGGGGCGGGGCGGGTGAGTATTGGCGTGTGGGGGACGGGGGGTGCAGCTGGGGGGGGGGGGGTGGGAGGGATGATTTTTGGGCTAGGGTTTTGGGGGGGGGGGGGGGGGCGGGGTGGGTTAGGTTGAAGGGGGGGGGGAGTGTGGTTGGTGGAGGGTGGCTGGTGGGGGATGGGGCAATGGGGGGATAGTTTTTTCATATTTAGGCCGGAAGTGTAACATCGTGTCTGCAGGCTCATAAAACAAAGGTCTTTATCAAGGCAACGTGGGCTTTCAGGGGGCGGGGGGGGGGAGGGTGGAGGGCGCCGGAATGTCCACAAACAGAGGGGGGGGGGGCGGCCCGACAAGAGATGAAGGGTAGTGGGGGTAGTAAACTTGGTTAACACGTTTTAACGGCCGTCGCCTCCCCAATCTCAGATCTCATGTCTACTGCGCCGAGGCATAGCAAAGCTGCGTTATTGGGTCTACGTAACGGCCTGGTCAACAGGGTATTAAAATAATATCATTTATAGAATGTCAGTTAAAGAGGCCACGTTTTTGTCGGTGATGATAACGAAATATAATACTGATAAACAAGAAGATAAAAGCAAGATAAACGTTTCCCTTCCTTACGTGTTATAAATATTTATGAAGCTGGATGAGGAGCAAGGCGCTTGATTTGGGGGGGGGAGAATTTTTTCGGTCTGTGTCCTTCTCTTAGGGCAGTTTTGTTTCACTTTGTATTCGAGTTCTTGTCATTTACATGTCAGTTAGTTTTGTTTCCCTTTTTAAATCAGCTTTACACTTGTCTTGTATACGTGAGTTTTTATTTTATTTAGTCAGTATAATCCTTGTTATCTAAAAGTGAGTTTTAGTTTTTTATAGTCAGTTTCATATTTGTCATGTACACGTGAGTTAGTTTCTTTCATTAGCTTTATACTTGTCATCTATACGTAAGTTTTTATTTTCTGATAGTCAGCTTCATGTTTGTCAAGTACATTTAAGTTTATCTTTTCTTTTCTTTACAGTCAGCTTCATTCTGCACACGTACATCAACCTATTATTGATGTCTTGTGTATAGGCTGTGCCTGGCAACGTTCCTGGGGTCTCTATCAAGACATAGAAGGAATGCGACTTTGGCACCCAAGGTGGCTGATATGAGCATTTGCATGGGGCTGGAAACCTCAACAAGGTGCACAAGAAAAGTACAATCTACATGACATTTTTTTTGCATTTTTTTTTTTTTTTTTTTTTTTTTTTTTTTTTTTTTTTTTTTTTTTTTTTTTGTTTTTTTTTTTTTTTTTTTTTTTTTTTTTTTTTCTGGTTTTTTTTTTTTTTTTTTTATGATTTTTTTTTTTTTTTTGTGGGTTTTTTTTTTTTTTTTTTTTCGTCTGTTTACGGATGGATGGTATACCCAGGTTGTTTTTGTTTTTTATGGGTTTTGTCTGTTTATGGTAAGGATCCCTCTTGTGGTTGTTTAGACCAGGTTTGATTGTATGGTGTGTTTTTTTGTTTTTGTGGTTCTGTTTGTTTTGTATGGTAAACTTTTGTTGTTTTTTTATTCTGGTAATCGATGTAAGGAAACCGCTCTGTACCGTTTTTATTGAGTTATATATGGTTAACTCTTGTGTTATAGTAGTTGTAAGACCAGGTTTGGGTTTTGTTTTTTTTTGGTTTCTATTATGGATTGTTGTAATGGTAAGCGTTGTATTTTTGTTTTAGAAACTGTTGTTGGTAAAGCTATTGTGTCTCTAATTTGATTTAGTGGGTAAACTTTTTTTTTTTTTTATTATGATTGTAATTGGTAAATCTTTCAAGTGTTAAAAATTATGAGTTTTTTTTTAATTTTTTGGTGTTGGTTTTAGGGGGTTGTATGGTCACAACGACATACACTTGGTGTTGGGTCTATTATGGGTGTCCCACTTTAACTCTTGTAAGTTTTCTGAACTATGGTTTTTGTCTTGTTTAGGTACCACCCCCTTGTGTTTCACTATTATGAATTGGGTCAAACGTTTTTTTGTACCTTTATTTTGTTATGGTAAAGCTCTTGTGTGTTTTTTTATAGAGTGATTCCCCCATCTTGTTTTGTGTTTCCTAGTTATTGCCTTTGTAACACACGTGTTTGTTTACTATTATGGCTATTGTGTTTTGTGTTTTTCTACGGTTACCCCGCAATTGTTTATGTCTATCGAACGAATTCGAATTTGCCCTGGTTCTGTTATGATGGTTTTTATGGGGTAACACTCTTGTGTTTCTATTATGATGGGTGGTACACTCTTGGTGGGTTCTTTGATATTATAGGTGTGTATCGGTAAACTCTATCCTGCGTTCAACATTAGTACTAGTTCAGCTCGGGTGTTTTTTTTGATTTTATGGGTAATCAGGGTTTGTTGTTTTTGGATTTGTTTGGTTTTTCACCTGTGGGTAGCACGATTGTTGTTCGCATCTGTTTGGGGGTGACAGTGTGTAGGTGGGGGTGGGGGACTGTTATGTTGCAGGTCTTTAGTTTTGATAGTTTTTGTTTAAATGGGGCGTTTTCGGTACTGGTTATTATGATGTACTGGGTAAAGCTGGGTTGTGTTTCTGGTTATGGATGGGTTGTGGTAGAACTCTGGGGGGGAAGGTGATTTTTATTATGGTGGTATGGGTAACACAACTTGTGTGTGGCGGAACTTGTCTGATTGTGCCCAGGGGTAAACAGTTCTGTGTTTTTTTATTTTGATGGAGGGTAAGGTGGGGTGGTCTGGTGGTTCACTACTAACATGGTGGTGGTGTTAACTTAAAAGTTTCTGGTTTTGTTGTGGTCCACTGGGTGTGTTTTCTATTTTATGTATGGAAGACTCTTGTGTTTGTTTTGTGAGGTTTGGTACAACAACTGTGTTTGTGGGAGTGTCTGCATGTATGGTAAACTCATGTCTTTGTTTTGGTGTGAGTGGGGGTGTGACTGGTAAGAACTCCAGTTACTTTGTGTTTCTGGGGGGTTGGGAGGTTTACGGTAAACGTTTCTTTTTTTTCTCAATTTGTGTTTTTTTGGTATGGTAAACTGGGCTTGTGTTGTCTATGTGGAACTGTGGGGGGGTGGGTTTCAGTTGGGTAATTATCATCATGGTTCTCTGGTGTTGTGGGTGGGGGTGGTTTGTGGGACCATCAGTGCCAAGGCACGGGTTGTGGTTGAAGGTCTGTGCGTCAGAATAAAGACGACTTGGGGTTTGCAGTATTTTGTGATATGGTATATGTACACATTTATTTTAGTTACCTGGTTGCACGTGTAGCACCAGCGGTGTCTCTGAACAACTGTCAGTATATTGCAAAACCTTCATTATGCAAAAGGTTTGATCCAGCATTTTACAAATTTCCTTGGTGTTTTTTTTGTTTGTTTTTTTTGCGTTGTGTGTTTGTCGTGAGTGGTTTTTTGTTGTTATTGGTTTAGATGGGGGGGGGGGGGGGGGGGGGGGGGGGGGGGGTGGGCGGGATTGGGTGGGGGGGGGGGTGTGTGGGTTGTGTGTTGGAGGATTAGGGATGTTTGTAGGTTTTGGTTTATCCTTTTTTGGGTTATGTTAGAGGGGTATTGGGGTTTGTTTTGGGGTGGATTGGGGTGTGGGGGGTTTTTTTTGGGAATTACGGGGTGATTTATTATTGTTTATTGGAATGGGGTTGGTTTTGTAGTTTTTTTATTATGGGAGAGTATTTTGATAAAACGGGAATTTTTTAGCTTTGGTTTTAACCGTAATAAATTATAATTTTTCTATAGAGGGTTTTTGTTATTTTTTTTGTGTATTTATCAGGGTTTGTTTATCCCGGCTAGCGGGCGCAGAAAGAGAGGCAGGCAGATGGAGGTACCATTTTTCGACATTTTTTTTTAGTTACCTTCCTTACTGTAACAGGCGGAGCGTACGAGACTATTTTTTTTTTTAGGCGGGGGGTTTTTAGGGGCATTTTCCGCATTACCACTAAATGAAATCGTTTTTCTAGATTTAATGGTTTACTTAGGTTGGTTAGATCGTATGATGGCACGGAGAAATTTATTTTTGGTTATTTTTCTGTCTTATGAACGATGGGAAAAGACTAAGGTGTGTTCAATTGGTTTTTGGGGTGGTGTGCGTGACACCATGTTTTTTATAATTGTATTTTTCGTGAGGATTAAGTTTTTTGCTATTTATTCTGAGGATGGGCTGGTGGGGGGGGGGGGGGTTTGTTATTTAGATCACTGGTGTTGTGATTATTTTATGGTGTTTTTGTAGTTTGCCCATTGTTTGTGGGATGTATATGTTTTGTAGGTTAATTTATATATAGTTTTTTTATAGATTTGGGGGGTTTGTGTATTTAAATTTTACAGTTTGTTGTTTGTTGGTGGGTGGGTGTGTGGGGGTGGGTTGTGGGCGTTGTGTTTGTTGGATATTTGGTATATTGGGGGGGGGGGGGGGTATGGGGGGGGGGGCTGGGGGGGGTTTTATTGGAAATGATTTTTTTTGGAGTTTTGTTTTGGGGGGGGTGGGTATGGGATGGGTGTTGTTTTTGTTTGGTGTGGGTGTTTTTGTTTTGTGTTGGTAGGTGTTGGGGTTTAGGGTGTGTTGGTGTAGGTATGGGTTTTTTGGGGCGGTTGGGTTTTTTGTGTTTATTTGGGGGGGTTGAACATATCCGATGGGGGGGGGGCGTGGCCACTGTAGTTGTTTTGTGTGGTGGATTTGGTTTTGTTGTATTTGGTTATCCAGGTGGGTTGTTGTTTTGGTTGCTGTTTGTTTAGGATGATTAGTTTTTGTTTTTTTTTTTTTTTATTTTTTGGGGTTTGGTTAGGTTGTGGCTTGAAAAGTAAAAAAGTTGGGGCTGGGTTATCCATGGTATCGGGGGTGGTGTGGGGGGAGTTGGGGGGTATGTTATTATTTGAGGGGGGGGAGGTGAGGGTGGGGTTATGTTTTATGGAGGGTTGGGGGTGTATTTCGTGGAGGGGTTTTTGTTTTTGGGGTTTATGTTTTTCACCATAGTTGTTTTTGGGTTTTTGTGGGTGTGGCTTTGTGGTATTTTTTTTTTCATGTTTTGTTTATTGGGATGGGTTTATATTGGGGTAGTTTTTTGGGGGTTTTTTTTTTTTTTGGTGTTTTGTTTATTTTAATGGTTTTGTTAAATATGTGGATTTTTTTAACACACTGCACTACATTAGAAGCCGGGTTGTACATTTTTTTTTTTTTTGCCATAAGGTAGGTTTTTTTTTGGTTTTGGTTTTTGGGTTTGTTATTTTTTTTTTTTTAAATTTAACGTTTATTTTTTTTTTTTTTTTTTTATATTTTTTTATTTTTTTTTTTTGTTGGTTTTTTTTTTTTTGGTGGTTTTTTGTGTGTTTTTTTTTATTTTTTATTTGTTATTTTTTTTTTTAGGGGAGGTTTTGTGTTTTTATTTTTTTTTATTTATTTAGGGGGGTTTTGTTAATTATTAATGTATATATTATATTTTTTTTTTTTTTTGTTTTTTTTTTTTTTTTTTTTTGTTATTTATTTTTAAAATATAATGTATTTATTTATTTTTATTTTGTGTTTTTTTTTTTATATTTTTTTTTTTGATTTTTGGTTTTTTTTTGATTTTTTTGAGTTTGTTTTGGTTGTTTGGTTTTGGAATAATAATTTTTTTTTTTTGCTTTTTTTTTTAATGTTTTTTTTTTTTTATTTTGCTTTGTTTTTTTTTTTTGGTTTTTTTTTTTTTTTTTTTTTTTTTTTTAGTATTTTTTATTTTTTATTATTTTATATATAAATATCGAACTATAAGATAAAAATAAAAAAATAAAATTTTTTTAAATTTTAAATATAAATAATAACTTAAATTGAATTTTAAAAAAATTAAAAAAAAGGTTAAAAACAAAAATAACAATATTAATGATGAAACAATATAAAATTAATATTATTAAAAAAAAAAAAAAAAACCATAAACAATAAACTATACTATTTAAAAAAAATTTTAAAATATAAAAATAAATTCTGAACAAAACAATAAAAAATAATTAAAATTAATAAACTTCATTTTTAAACACACACAAAAACCATACCACCAACACTTAAAATAAAAAAAAAAAAAAAAAAAACAAAAAAAAAAAAAAAATAAACAATAAATATTTTAAAAAAATAATTTTAAAAAGAAAAAAA
>JAMPIV010020515.1:0-27952 GCA_024509875.1 Oreohelix idahoensis
AAAATAAACCGAGCTTTTCCCTTGGAATTTTCTTCAGCGTTTTAGGTCAGTAAGGTCCAGTGACGTAAGCGCAGTCTTTATAAATTTCTCCTACAGATTATCTTCTCACCAATCCTCGTTTTTCGTGCCTTACAGGCTCATTTTTGGCAGTCTGCTCATCGTTTTTGCGGTCATCCAATTTGTCTGGCGCCTTGTCCTGCTTGTATTGCTTTTCACTGTTTTTCATTTTTTATTCCGTATTATGTCTCTAGGGTCATACTGTCCGTATTATTTTATTTATTAGAAAGGTATTATAACAAATTGACTAGTTTTTACAGTTGGATGCTATATTTCCCATTTGTAGTGTGTGTGAAGTTATCATTGATGGATGATCAGAACTTCTTGTTTGCATTTAGGTAGCTCTTCAAGACTGCAGTGTCTTTAGTTCCCTTTTTAAGTATGGTATTTTGAATTTTGACGTAAATCTCTCCTTTCACATATTATTGTTATCATTCGTTGGTGCATAACTTTATATGATATTTATCTTTAATTTCCTTTTGACTGTTTGGATGTCCCTGATATTAGTCTGGGTCTCATTGCTTCTCAATCAAAGCGTTTGCCTTCTGCACTTTCTTTGACGGTATTAAAGCCACACCTTCACTAGTGTGTGATTTTTCTTCCTGATATTATGAGGACAATACCGTTTCTTCTGTGTTCATTTAGTTTCTTTCTATTCCCTTCCATCTTCGGCCAGCGTGATGCTGACCACATCACCCCTAGTGTGCCGTATGGTCAAGACAATATGGGCCTAACACCATATTCCCAATATACCTCTATGAGCATGTAACGGGATCTTTTATCTTTTTTTACCCTTCCATCACGTTTGGCAGTCCCAGGATGCCACTTGCATAGTTTCACATTACTGCTACCACATGTGCAGTTTTCCCTTGTTCGTTTAGCGTCCGAACGTTGCAGATGCGTAGTTTGGAGATTTATTGGAAGATAAGTGGTACCTCATCAGCGCAAATTTCCGGCTTTCAGTGCGTTACGTGATGAACTTCCTTAACAGAGGACCTTCTTCCGTTATCGAATAGCGGAGTTGAATTATTTAATGTCTTTGCTTTGACTGACTTTTTTGCCTTAAAATTTCTATAGGATAGGGTAGCCTGCCCCGTTCCCAGTCCTTTTTAGTTGCCTCTTACGACATGCGTGGTAAGGTACAATGTTACCTTTCTTTTTATAACATTGAATTTTCTCTTGTACAAGGTTATTTATTTATTCTTCAAATTGTGGCTCAGAAGAGAAGTTCTTATAATTTTAGGGCTGCATAAACTTCTTATAGGCCGACCAAAATAATTTGAAGGAGAATCATGGAGGCTGAGATGCAAAGCATGTACCAGAGTTAGGGCACTGCACGAAGGGTTGCTATCGACCGAGCAAAGTGGCGACAGTTTGTTGCCTCCTTGCAAGACGCCACTAGGCGTGATGGCCATTGATTGGTTTTTCAGTCAGCGACTAGTGATCCAAGAAGAAGAAGAAGAGAAGATAAACTATTAAAACTCATTGTAACATAGTGGCTGGACCAATATCTAATGGCAAGTAACGAGAGCCTACCTTGCCTAACTATCGCGGAATGTGCAACAAAAATTTCGACCAATCGCTGCACCGAACGCTGTAAACATGGAACCGTGAGCTGGGGCAGGAAGGCCAGATGAAGTCTGTCCTAACGTGTGCGTTTATTTGCGACTCCTGGGAAAAGGATTATGGATTTCATCCTGTCCGATGATCACAGTAAGATACTAGATATCTTAACCGTTTAGTAGATACCAGGATCTAGGCTTCAGGAGCAGTGGTACAGGAGTTATGAGTGTTTATATGCCATTATAACAAGGATCGGAAGCAGTTTTACCCTGTTTTGACTGCGATAGCAAAATATACAGGGGAGGGAGAGAAAGGACAGTTTGTTAGAACGATAGCGACCAATTGGCAGATTAAAACAAGACCTCGATGGAGACAATCGGTTGAAGAACAACGGAGTAAGAAATTATGAAAATTTTAATAGATTAACAGATTGGTCAGAGAGCATCATCATCGAAGAAAAGTTTGTACCCAAGATAGGCCAAAACCAGCCAATGGAATCGTTTGTCTTCTCGTCATCCGCTGGGAGGAATAAAAGGGGAGGCTACTGGTGAAGAATTTCACTCTCGCCACCAAATTTAAACGACAGACCACAGATAACAGCATACTGCCACGAAGCCACCTTCGCCATCTGCATGTGTGAGCAGACTGTTTGGCCTTTAAAGCCCTGTGTATCTGAGATTGAGGGTAAGAGAAATAATTAAGAATATGTATATATATTATATATTTGTGCTTAGTGGAAGTGTTTATTTGTGTAGAATCTCATTGTGCAATTCCTGGAAGGAAAACCGCCTTGTGCTAAATAAGTTATGTTTCGAAATTAAACCAAAGGAAGGATGGAAGGAAAGCTATTAGTTTTCAGAAGCTTTTAAAGCCTTTTCTGAGTGCTGGACCGGACAATACCATCAGGAATAAGGAAAGAATGAAAGTAATTGGTTTCATGTATTGTTTGAGTATACACTTAACACTTACCATAAGGCCTATGCGTTCCTAGTGAAGTTAATCATGGACATATTGGGAAAGTGATTTTTATGAATGATAACTTAATTTATTGGATAAATCTACTTGTCACTGACTTGGTCCGTCTTTACTGATTTACCATCAACTATTCTGAACTTTCTCACTGCATCTTCTATCTGTGTAGGAAGATTCTAGAGCCAGATGCTATGGACAAATTGTGTTTCAAGTCATATCGTATCCTGTCAATCACCTTGTCGGCATTGAAGATAACTGGTGTTCTACTGTATCGATGTAAGAAGTATTCAAGCATTAAGTATTGACATCAGGTGTGAGAGTGGAGACCCTCAGCTTCCTTACTGCTTCATTAACACAGCAGGCAGAGGCATTTAAGATAAGTCCTTTAAGACACGGCTGCCTAGATGAGCATGACGTACCACATCACAGTATAAAGTTATGATGTATTTTATTAAATGGTGAATCAATGTGTGAACAGTGACTAGAGATACAAGTCCCAGTGACAGTTTAAATATATAAATACCTTGATTATATTTTCAAGTACTAACATTGACACTGAATCCAGAGTGAATTAATTACAGTGAATATGAACATTCATCCAACTAGTGACCAAGATCCAACAAGACAGAGATATTAATATCAGTAATTAATTATCAAGTTGGTGTATTATATTATTTGTAACATATACAACAGCATCATCCTATTGTTTTATCCCCATCACCATTTTTGAGTTTCCAAACAACACAAAACCAGATTAATGTAAATAATTAAAACTAAGAAATTGTACTGCACTGTTTTGAGTAATTTATTCACGTTTGAGTTCAAGTTACTTTGAATTTTATTAATTACCCCTATATACTTTAACAGCCCATGGGTTAGTCTTAGGAGAGGGGCACCATTGATTACTGTACTGCACATTACCATCTCGTTCAGTAACCTTTACAGCCAGACTTAAACCTATGAACTCTATACACCATTACTCTTTTCTGAGTATAGGGTATTACTTATAAGACCAGTCTCTTAACTGGCAACTATTCTGGTATCATCTGATACACTTGTTTGTTCGTCTCATCATCATGTGACGTATTCTTTCCAGAACGTTGTCTCCATTACAGCTGCTCTGAACGCATCACGATTCTGGGCAAGTCGACCTGCATCAGCCAAAGACAAGTTCAGACTCTCTGTGATGTCCTGGGTCCACCGTCGTCTAGGTCGACCCCTTCCCTTTTTCCAGGGACCATGCCTTCCATCACTGTTTTTTCCAGACTATTATGTCTTTTTATATGACCGAAAAATTTCAGCTTCCTTATTGCGATGGTATTTAGGAGCCAATGTTCCTGTACATTTAGTGAGTGCAGTACTTCTCTGTTGGTCTTTTTTTCTGTCCAGGGTATTCTCAACATCCTTCTGTAGCATTTCATTTCGAATGATGTAATCTTTTTTGCAACTGTTTTATTGAGTGTCCAAGTCTCGCAGCCGTATGTTGCTACTGGGAATATACATGCTCTGATCAGTTGTAACTTTGTTTCTTTGCTTGTGCCTTGCCATAGGTTTTTCATCTGTATTAGCTTATGTGAAGCAATTGCAAGTCTTCTTTTAATTTCTACTGCACAGTCGCCAGAGCTGTTAATGATTGATCCTAAGTATTCGAATTCATTGACACTTTCCAGTTCTTCGTTATCAATTTCAATTTCTGGTTTGGTCTTTACTTTGTCTGTTGTCAATACTTTGGTCTTCTTGGTGTTTAGGTATAGATTCTGGGCCTCGCTGTGTTTTTTGGTGGACAGAAGTAATTGTTCAAGTCCTTCTGGGTTGGTCGATAGGAGGACTGTGTCGTCAGCATATCTGATTTCCGGGATCTGGTACCCGCCGATGTTAAATGAGTCAAACTCTGTGTGTTCTTGGTCATCTCTTACGTTTCTCATGATATTCTCGGCATAAATGTTAAACAGGTAAGGGAAAGGGTACAGCCTTGTCTTACTCCTTTCTGTACTTCAAACCATTCTGATGTTTCCCCCTCTATTCTTACGGCTGCCTGTTGTTCTTGGTACAGCAGTGCGATGAGTTGTATAAGGTGGTTTGGAAATCCCATATTTTTCATAATAGCCCATAACTGCTGATGTTGTACACAATCGAAAGCTTTTGTGTAATCAATGAAACAAGTATGAAGGTCAACGTTGAATTCTCTACACTTTTCTATGATGATCCTCATGTTGAATATATGATCCCTAGTGCCTCTACCTGGTCGAAAACCCGCCTGTACTTCATTTATTTCTGTTTCTAGCTTTTGTTGCATCCTTTTCATTATGATTTGTAAAAGTATTTTGCTGGCATGGCTTATAAGAGCTATAGTTCTGTAGTTTGTGTGCACAGTTTCAGGTTGCCCTTTTTTTGGCAAGGGTATGTAAATTGATCTTTTCCATTCCTTGGGCCAAATTCCGCTTTGCCAGATCTTGCAGCATAATGCATGGTATATACGAGCGCTGCCTTCTCTTCCTGCCTGTATCATTTCAGCTGTTATTTCATCACAACCAGGAGATTTTCCACTTTTTAAGTGTTTGATTGCATTCCGGACTTCCTCTATGGTAGGTTCTGGTTCACGTTCCGCTTCATTCATGACGTTGTTATCTGCCGCTTTGTTTATTTCCGTATACATTTCTTGACAGTACTCCTTCCATCTGTTCAGAATATCTTTACGTTCTGTTAGAGTGTCGCCTTTCTTGTCGTTTATTGCTCGAGGTGATGATTTAAAGTTGCTGTTTTTCAATGTTCTTACTTCAGAAAACATATTCTTACTCAATCCCTGTTCGCGCATTTCCTCTATTTTCCTGCAGGTGTCGTTTATGTATTGTTGTTTGTCTAGTCTGACTCGTTTTTTAATCTGCTTTGTGTATTCCTTGTACAACTCCTGATTTTCTGTATCTTTTTTGGACTTCATTTTTCTTCTCTCTACCACCAACTTCAGTGTTTCGTCTGAGATGTATTCTCGTCTCTTTATGCTTCTTTTAGGAATTAACCTCTGTGCATTTGTAATATATACATCTCTGATGTTATTAGCAAGTTCATCTGGTGTCATTTCCTCCTGTACTGCCATAAGAATGTCAAATTTGTTCTGAATATCGACACTGTACTCTTCTGGTATGGCGCTTGTGTCATAACGTATTACTTTGTCGCTTGTAACGACTTTTTTCAATTTGATCTTGAAGTTTGCAGCAAGAAGTTCATGGTCGGAGTCACAGTCTGCTCCTGGGAACGTCTTGATGGATGAGATACAAGATCGCCACCTTTGTTGTATTAAGATATAATCTATTTGGTTCTTGCTTTTTCCGTCCGGTGACGTCCATGTATATAGTCTTCTAGGGTGTTGCATAAAAAGAGTATTCGTGATGACTACATCATCAATATTATCTAACCTCTCGCGACACTCATGTATGATACATTTCTTACTGAAGACCATATTAGAAGGAAGATTTGAAGGCAAACGTACAAGAAAATGAGAGCGATACAGGTGGGAAGATACAAAATGGACACACACGCAAAAAAGTCTATTAAGACAAGAGACAGAAGACGTTGGAGATCCATTGCAGTCGACCTTTGATGTGGAGATGGTAATGGTGATAAATTCCATAGTAGAAAGAGAAGCTCATCTCATATAGCTGCAATCATAAATGATCTTGGTCTGTACCGCGAAATTTATGATTGGAAGAAATCTTCTTCTTCCTCGTTCGTCCTGAAAAGGACGTTGGTTGCGTTGTGTCTGTTTACGCCAGAGCTGCGATATCTGCGCCTTTCGGCCGACACATCCGACTTCAGCACGGCATTTTTTTGGGACCGGGTTTGCCTTCCCTCTTCGATCCCTACTCTCTCAGCCACACTGCAGTGATGCAGCTTGTTTCCAGGACCACCACGTGGAGGTAGAGTAGGGTCTTGGTCAGCTCTGGTTCGCTGACCCTGACGCAAGCAGTCAAGCTATGGGTCGCTGACTGCATTCTCTATTGCTGCATCTTTGGGTCCCTGATTGGAAGAAATAAAGACAGAAAACATGCCGCACGCTTGAGGCATTTATCTAAACCAGTGTTTCTCAAGCGGTGTGCCGCGGCACACTAGTGCCGGCGCACCTATCAAAGTGTGCTGCAAAATTTTTGTAAATTTACTACTACATGAAATTTATTTTTAGTGATCATGTAATGTAAAACTGATCTTACAGCTTGAATTCATTCAATAATAATAGGAGCTAATAACTTCTTTGAACAAAAATAGATATACTTCAAAATGTCATGATATTACAAAAACACAAGAGGCGCATAAACAACTTTCAAAAGCCATGGACGAGCATAATGCTTCCACTTGGACCTAATTAAATTTCTTATTTCTGTCTTTTTTTTTTCCTTTTTTTAAAAAAAAATATACCTTCTAATAATTTTTTTAAACAATTAAAAGAAAATCTAAAGTACCCACAAGTCCCAGTGACAATTTAAATATATAAATACCTTGATTATATTTTCAAGTACTAACATTGACACTGAATCCAGAGTGAATTAATTAGGGAGCAGCGGTAGCATAGTGGTTAGTGCACTGGCTTCCTAGCTCAGTGGTCTATGGTTCGATCCCCAGATGAGGTGGGATTTTTCTAGGCCGCGAACGGCTCCTGGGTCGACCCAGCCCCAACTGGGTACCAGAGCAACTTCTGGGAAGGTTAAGGCGGCCGGCGTGATGCTGACCACATCACCCCTAGTGTGCCGATGGTCAAGAAAATATGGGCTTAACACCATATTCCCAATATGCCTCTACGGGATCCTTTACCTTACCCATAAATTATTGTATTTAATTTAGTATATAGATCAATGTAATTTTTTATTCATATGCGGGGTCAGATAGGAAATTGAAAAGTGTGCCGTGAACACAAAAAGTTTGAGAAACACTTATCTAAAGATAAAAAAAAAAAAAACTGGCTTATTATGCGCAACATTAATTAGAAAATTTCTATCGTTTTTGGTTTTTTTTTTCTTTCGTTGCCCTGGTACAGGTTTTACATGTTAAATATGACCTGGTAAGTACAAATTTGATAGTGCCTCCTTTGCCGGAACAAATTAGTTTCACATTTCGAAAAATTAGCGTAATTCCTTTACCATAAAATGACATTACAAATACTAATATATGCACAGCTGTATAAATTGTCTAAATGCAAAACCATTGTGACGCAGACATATACACATGTAATTGTAATTTACGATGTACGAGAACGTTCTCGGGTGAACAAACGTATGCGGGCTTATAACATTACAGCAACAAGTTACGACAAATCAGCACAAGCAGTATAAAACATGAACAAGAATAATTACTGTGAATAAAAATAAAATTTTATTCAGATGTGTATTTTGACAGTAGCTTATGAGTAAATGATTGATAAAAACAAAATAAAATAAGTTTGTTTTTAAAATTTCTCGCGACCACAGAATAAAAGTTTTGGCAAGTTACTCTTTGTAATATCGTGGATACGTCTTTTATGTTCATTTTGACATTTTTTGGGTTTATGTTCTTTTATGTCATTGTATTTTTCACACCAGGGTTGTGGAGTCGGCCAAAAAATGTTCCGACTCCGACTAATTTTTTTTTGTCACAAGTCATATGGCATAAAATTATACACTTATAAGGACTGTATGGTATATATGTGAATAAATGAATTCGTGGCTTTCGTAGATCAAATTTTTAACCATTCATTCACACAATAATACAAAACACAAACTCAAAAAGTATTTAAATATAGGATAATATGATCCCTTTACATGGAACAAACGTGGATCTGCCTTGGCTTAAGTCTCCTAAAATTAGGTCGGAGTCGGAACATTTTTTACCGACTCTGATTCCACTAAAAAACTACTGACTCCACGACTCATACTGTGACTCCACCGCCCTTGTTCACACTATGAGTTTGATTCACTCACTACCCTTCAGCTCCCCGAGGAGCATGAGCCTTCAAAAGATTCATGATTAGGCCTCCTGTCCTGTGTCATCAGCTCAAGGTTATATTATATCTTTCATTTCTGCCTCCATTTCTCTTCTCCACGTATTTTTCGGTAACTCTCTACCTCTATCACCTTTGGACATTCCAAAACAAAGACTGCCTTGTGATGCTATCAACAGGTTTCCTCAACGTGTAACCTATCCATCTTCACAGTCTTCTTCTCATCTCTCGTTCAACTGGTTCTTGTCATCAGTTTCACATTGATGATCATGCCATACCATTTCAATTCTTCTGATCTACTCACTCATCTTTGTGTCTGTAACTTCTTAGTTTTTTGTTTGTTTGTTTGTTTGTTTTTATTCTCCATTGACAGTTAAACAACAGACTGACTTGACATTTGATTTGAAGATTCTGCCTTTTCTGGTTGACTTGATATCGTTTGCTTTCTATATACTCCATTTATTTTGTCCATGCATTTGTCTCAAATAATCTAGTACTTACGCAGTTGGTTTTTAAAAATTATTTTCTAATTATAACCTGAATCATATAATCCTCAGTTGACGGAGGTATAAGACACTTTTGTCCCTGGTTCTGCAGCAATGGATTGCTCACCAGCGATCAAAGGCAGTGGGTTGCCTCCCATGAGGTAGACCTGAGTGTTTTCAAATCTAAGCAGTTTTGGTTCGTGAAGAACGATGATGATGATGATGATACATAAGAAGATGGGCTGATGAACGTTGTCATTCTTTCTCTTATATTGAATGTACATGGTGTATGGGTTTCTGCAAGGTTTCACTACAGTTGCTTTGCTCCTGTCCACACACAGCATTTTTTGTTTTCCCCCGCGTTCGTTTCTTTAACTTTGTTAAGTTTCTGCAAGCAATATGTCCAACCTTCCTTAGTTTCCTTTACAAGAAAATCCTAGTGAATTTACTTTTTTATGTCAAAAAATATTTTAAATCACTGTCAATTCGTTTTGTCAAACCAGTCAAATATGGACAAACATTTCATACTTTGCTTGATGATGAAAAAAAAAGGTTAAAGGTAGTCAAATATCAAATACTGGCATAAGGGAGTAAAGTGTTAGAGACTTCTCCATACTAGGTATAGTTTTATGAGATGGGGCGACCAGATTCTTTCCTCGCTGCTCGTGCCTTTTGTAACTAAAAAGCAGAGTCAGGTTCTTATTCACAGCTGGGTATTCTGGAACTCGACGCTACCTGGTTTCGATCCCGGAACTTCATAATGTCGCCTTGAAAGGAAAACGCCCTAACTGCTTAACCAATCGGACGGCTCTGCTTCATATAGCATATATATTCAGGGTAAGATAGTAATTTAATCGCTAGGTTTTTAGGATTTGCTGACTTTGTATTACCCGATTACCCTGAAAAACATCAAAAATCTTTAGAAATGCACAACTGTGGAAGCATTAGATACAAAATTTCAAGTAAATAATGAAAACAAAAGACAGAAATCTAGCAGTAATGGAGTTGTGTGGCGAGTAGTAAAACTTAAGTGCTTTTTTGCAGGAAGGAAAAATAAATATAATTTCTACTAACTGTTTGGTTGTTGTTGATGGTGTTTTTTATGAACTAGGCCTGCTGAGCTTGTCGCTCTTTTGTAGCCAATGCCAGAGTTGAAGAATTTGCATGTGTTCTGTAGCTGTTGAGTGGTGTGATTGTTGGGGAGCCCGACAATAGCTTTCTTATTTCTGTAGAGAGTCCTTGGCAGCTGGGCAGTACATGTTGAAGTGTCTCATATGAATAGGTACAGTGCTGCAGTTAGGCTCATGTGTGGAGTTTAATTTTATTGAAGTGCTTATAAAGTCCTGATATGTTCTGTTCTTATTTGGAAAATTAACTGTGTAGTAAATTCTATTTTTCCCCTTAAACTGTAAATATAATTTAAATGATAAGTTCACTGTTTTTTAAAAGTACAGTACACGAAGAGATATGATATACAGTACACTTATATATATATAACAATTTGGCCTGAAGGGACAGTGAAGGCCAAGGGTACTCAAAAGATTCAGCTAAACTGTTAGAACCTCGTGCTGGCTGTGGGACAACCGTAACGGGCAATGGAATTCAGGACAGTATTTGTATACAACAAAGTCTTTACTTTCATAACAGCTTGCAGTTGGCAGAATAGACAAGCCAATAGCGGAGAGCTAGGTTAGTAATTGCGAACAAGGTGAAGTGAGTTCAGTTCTCAGTACCGGCAGAAAAGAAACAACAGGAGGATGTTACTAGGGAGTCATGACCTAGTGTGTACGTATATATATATATATATATATATATATATATATATATATATATATATATATATATATATATATATATATATATATATATATATATATATATATAATATATATATATATATATATATATATATATATATATATATATATATATATATATATATATATATATATATATACGTCTTTATTAATCTCAATCTCTGTAAGATTATAAATGGCTTAAGATATATTGGCTATTCGTTTGCTCACTTCCCACTCTCTCTCTCTCTCTCTCTCTCTCTCTCTCTCTCTCTCTCTCACTTTCTTAAACTATGGTTTACCTTTTCGGTCAACGTTGTTGAATTTTAGGTAAAGTCGACACTTGTACTACTATACTTATTATTGTAAAATTTTTTTTTTTTTTAAAGCTTCCACATACTCTAAATTGAGGGTTTTACATAACGTAATATCAACTTGTGGAAAAATCATATCAGTACAATAAAAATGCCACCTACTTTATTTATCTATGGTTTACCTTTTCCGTCACCATCGTTGAATTTTAGTTAAAGTGGACACGTGTACTATAGACTTATAAATGCAAAACATAAAAATTCAGTTTCCACATACTCTTAATTTAGTTTGTAAGACACAACGTAATATCAGCTTACGAAAGATCAGGTAAATAAAATAAAACACATATAAATGCCACATACTTTAACCGATTTTGTATCCGAATAATCCGCTCTTTATTTATTTATTCATTCATTTATTTAGTTTTGGCTTTTTAACCGATGGCACAGGTTGTATAGATAAATGTAAATATGACACAATTTTGACTATAGCTCAGCAAAGGCTTGCTACTGTGTTTGGCAAAATGTTGGGCACATTAGTATGTCAACATCCTAGGCTCCCTTAGGTGCATAGGAGAGTAATCACACATATCCATCTGGTATATCTGTATTATCTTCACATCTTTCCAAGGGTATCCTTCATCCTCCTATTCAGTCTGTTCTGCATGTATTTTTGATCATAATTCTTTCTTCAGTCTCCAGGATTCCATGTCCATCGTCTGATGAATTCAGTTGTTTTCCCCAAGGTATGTCTAAAGCAACTCAATTTTTTCTTCCTATTAACTTTTGCTAAGGTGGATTTTATACCGATCAGTTACAATGTTGTATACAGCGCAGGCGCTTTGGCGGTGCTAACGGTGCAGCTGAATCGGGCGCTATCTTCAGGGGACACCAAAATGTGGAAAAAAAAACTGCGGAAATTATAGTGTGATCGAATTCAACAGTATGAAATTGACCCTCATAAGAGGGCACTACAGTACGGGCCAAAAATAGAAAAGGGGGGGGGGGGGGGAACGAGACCTTACCACCTTGAAAAATCCCTAGGGCCGACTCTGGTTGTGTATCATCATCATCATCATCAACAAAATCTCTGTGTTATCCGTGGAGCAGAGGTCCTCAACAAATATTACAAACTTTTATAAATGGGTGCTTACGCACAAAAGAATGATTGAAATGATACGACAAGATGAATGTGAAACTTAAGGAACGACATGGACTAATACAAGTGGAGCCAAATGTGTCAAATAAAAGGTGTTAGCAACGGGTAGGACATACATTGAGGAAACCCAGTTCATATCAGGGTAGGACATACATTGAGGAAACCCAGTTCATATCATTAAAAGGCAGCCACTGTTCTGGAATCCCCAGGGTAAAAGACTGGAGGGAGACCTAAAAACACGTGGAGAATGGAATTGAAGACGAACGTGGAGGAGAAACAAAGACATGGAAATACCCGGGTTGTGGAGTCTGCTAAAAAATGTCCGACTCTGACTACAGTTTTTTACTAGTCAAATGGCATAAAATTCGGAGTCGGAGCCTGGTCATATTTTTACTCCACAACTGCGACTCCACATCCCTGTGAAATACCCTGAATGATGTCACAGGGTAGGACAGCTTGGCGTGCAATTATTGAAGGCATATGCTCTACGGGAACTGAAGTGGAATGAATGAACGAACAAACGAGTTTTTGAATGATTGAATGGTACAGCATTTGGGAGAAGATATGAGAAGTGAACGACGTTTCAAGACAGATTATTTAATCAACCAAATGTAGTCATGTGAAGGTTCTAGCAAATCTATCAAACTACGAAAGTGTATTATAAACTACACCTGTGGCCACTGTACAGCACAAGTATGAACGTAAACAACTTCTTCGTTAAAACATGTCTGGATTATGCTCAATGATCCAAGTTTAACTAATTCTGTGGCTGGAATGTTGTGGCCTCTAAACATCCAAGGCCTGGATCTTTGTTTTCAATTAAGGGACATCACGCTGCATTTTACTGTTAAATTCCTCTTTCTCTACCTTTCATAACTTGTTTTCCACTTTTTTTTAAAAATGGTCAGTGCTGCTGTTTCTGTACTGTTTATGTTGAGAAAACCGAAACATCCATTGTAGTTTGCATTTTGGGTATTTATAACACGGAAAGTCATGCCATTCTGACAATAACTGTGACATCACGACAAAAGTCTAATTTTGGCTTGTAGTAATGAGCGTTTACATTTTTTAAGGAAGACATGCACATAAACAAATGTCGTATTTGAACGACGAGAAATTATTTCAACTTTTACAAGTTTTGACGTTTTTGATTTTGTTCTGCCACGAGGAAGGTCTAATTGACGGATACGTTAGTTGCTGTGTTCGTGTGATTCCGTTAAGCTGTTATTACCTTTCGATACTAAAATTTGCCATTCATCATCATGGCGTATCATTGCTATTTTCCCCCTCCTTATGCAGCATAGAGCCGCCAGTTATAACCCCCCCCCCCTCCCCCCACCACCACAGAAGCCTGCATCAAAGCATTCATGTACTCTTGCAGTAGAGGTTTATGTAGAAATGTATTATACACTAGTGTAAAAGACCGTCATAAGACGGGAATTAAATTCAAAAGCACCAATACCTAACGGCAATTTTACTTATTCAAAAGTATTTTTTTTAAACCACTGTGCATCACCACAGTACACGAACTACGTAGCTACAGCGAAGATCCCAGTGTGTGTATACGGGATCACACATTCTATAAATATATTATTGTGCACACCGTCATTTGCGCATTCTTCTTTGGTGAGTGTTACTTTTTTCGGGAGAGTACACATAAGGGAAACAATACAATTAATGTCTAACTTTGAATCAAAGTTGCCTCCCTTAGCGTTACGCACTGACAGAAAAAGCTAAGATGATGTAGTTGACATCCTCCATGCGCAATCTCATATTAACCCTCTCTTACGACATGCCTAGGGGAGAAGTAGTCCTATTGTGTCTTTGTCTCTTAAACACCCCCCCCCCCCCCCCCCCCCCCCCCCCCCGCCCCCGAAACTAAGCGAGGCAAAATTTGTCATTGCCGCATCAGAAACCAGATTATAAAATTAAGTAATCTAACTTCTATTCAATATTTTTTTTAAACCCTGCTTGTTAAAAATTAAAAATCAACCTTTTTTATCAAATCGGTTTATCAATGAACTTGAACGAAATTATTGTAAGATCTGTAATGATACATGTGCGAAGAATTATAATTACTCAATGTCAAATAAATTGTTATTTTGGCATACAGAAATCAAAGTGATAGATCACGTGTTACTGTTATCATTGAAAAAAATTGTTTACGATGGAGGGAAATGTCGGAATCACAGGTTTCCCTTCACATTAGCTGTTTGTATCATTTATGACAAGTGGATTTATTTCTTCAGCTGGTTCACTCATGTTGACTACTGGTTCTGTAGACAGTGGCGTCTTGGTTTTATGTTGTCTGAAATCCACAAAATCGACTGGAATGTCCACTACTGTATGATGGATAACGTCATCTCTTTTTTGACAGCTTTCTGAACAGTCAATGAAATCTAGACATGGCGGAGGGGAGGGACTGGTGGCGGAGTCAATTAGAGTAGGAACGCGGTGTTCCAATCTGTCACTCTGATAGGATTGTGAGGCTTCAGGTTCAGCACCCGATGAGTTCAAAATTGGTTGAGGGGATCCTTGGAAGGTGTTGTCGTCTCGACTTTGAGATATAGCAAAGCCTTCATCGGCGGAAGCTGCGTGAATTATTTTGTAATTTATGTGAGTCAGCGATGACTCTGCCTGTGTAGGTAGATTAATACCTGACGCACAGTTCACAGAACTAGAACCGCTCTCTTTCTTGTCCGTGACACTAATATATTCAGCAGCCTCTGCTTTCATAACAGAGCTTACTGTAAAGTTACTGTTCTTTTGAGGAGCCACGGAGTTCATGTCGACAATTTTGGCGCTCAAGGACTTGCCAGAATATGGAAGCAGCTTAAGCTGTTCATGTATATCTTTCTTCGCTTCCACTCCCTCGGTCATGTTAATTACTTCCCTTGACACTAGGTTATTGAGATGTCCAAAAGCAGCCCTTGATTCAAACTCCACCTGATGGTCAAGTGGCATTTCGGATCGGGTTTCAGAGTTTTTTCTGTTCTTGGCTTTGATGATGTTCTTTTCAGCGTTCAGTTTGTGCTCCGCTACCTCAGCACTGGAAATGTTCTCCTGCTTCTTCCATTTTGTTCTGCGGTTCTGGAACCAGATTTTTACCTGTAAAGAGAAGAAACATAAATTATTTAGTCTGTGTGTGTGCGTGTTTTTAAAATTAATTATAAAGCTACTATGACATAATAATGCAATACACCTTCAAGTTACAATTGGTGAAGTATATTTAAGATGTAATTATCAGAAATTTTATTACTTAAAACTACAATAAAGCTCATCTCTGGTTGAAGCTGCACGTGAATACACTGACATTATAATTAAAACCCATTCTTTCTTCTGGCAGTCTCATTTGATAGATATTGCCATAGTAACCACTACTGTAAGAGCACGTACTTTGACGTAGGCTTCCATAATGATCCATCTACATTATAAACTAATAATTATAAACAATAGACTCTAGCTGTATTCGGGATTAATTTGTGTTTTACTCATAATATTGTACCCCTTCCATATTATGTATAACGTTATAGTTAATATGACACAGTTGTTGTGACGCAACAGCTCACCTAATGGGTTGTTGGGATATAGAACAAGTCTTCCCTAGTTTGAATCTTTGTCACGAATTACATTTTTCCCCCTCGTTTACTATTAAACTCTGTTTCAATGTAAAAAAATAAAATCGAACTTTAACCTCTACTCTGAAATGGTCATTATTGTTGTTGTTGTTGTTGTTGTTGTTGTTGTTTTTTTCGTAGCGCCGTTCAGAAATACCAGAACGCCCAGTAATGGGCGATATCGCCCAGGCTGAAGACCACTGCAATAGACCCCATCCCCTTATGCAAAAAGGGACAGTGTTCTATTAAAATAATAGGGAAATAGCACAAAGAACACAAGTAAATTAGCAACATTTGCAGTATTTATTTAATATATTTAATATTAAAATAAGTGGGAAATAGCACAAAGAACAAACATTAATCAACAAAATTGCATTATTTATTTAAAATGGTGGTGCGGAATATGTTGTGGAATCAGTATATAAAAGATAGACAACTATATTTCCAGTCAATCGTGAATGGAGACGCAAGTGGTATTTTATAATTGTAAGGGACTTTACCCAGATAAACGTTAATGTTTACAACTAAATTAACTTTTTTTTTTTTTTTTTTAAACAGCGAAACGCCAACAGGAATTTAACAAAACTGGAAACAAAGATGTGGAAGAAAAGTCTACAGGGAGCTTCAAAACAGAAGACAATCTGGTCACCAGAAGTCTCTTGTCGAACAATGTTCTATTTCTGTATTGACGAGCACGTCACTTTTTAATTCACACAGCTTTAACCGAAATGGTAAATAACACATTCATACCAACTCTCAGCTGTAATTGCAAATGCAAAGGTAGTGGGTTACCCAAAACACAAAAGATAAAGATTACAAAGTACGATTATGAGACAGATTGCTAAGAAAAGTTGCAGATATTAACACCAAAACAAATCAAAAATGAATCTGTAAAGTCACACAATTGTCATACTTTCTCATCAAAGGCTAAAGTTGCCCGATAGCAGCTACTGCCGTAGGGAGTGAAGTGTTAGAAACTTCACCTTTACTAGGTCTCAGTTTTTTTATGGTGTGGGGTGACCCTTGCTTGCTGCCTTTGCTTTCCCTAACTGAAGAGCAGAGTCAGGCATCCATTTTTACTCTTGGGTAGAGTAACTTAGCCGCGAGTGGCAATAGCTCTACCCACTCTGGCTAATCTTCCTCAAAGAGAGGAGTAACAAGGACATGATTTGGATACATCATTAAAATGCAGAATAAATCAAATACTGTCATAAGTCTTCAACAAAAAGAGGATCTGACCGGAGAGAACCGGAACTTCCGAGAGGACAATTAATAGACAATGTTAAGACATCGTGAAAAGCAAGGTATGACGCTAGCCAAAGTAACATACCTAGGACAAAAGGGAAAACTGCTTTACCACAGGATACTTAAAAACATACAAAGAAAGAAACAGTAGGTGCAAATGCTTGGTACAGTTTCTTCATCTGATTTTGGTCTATTAAAAGTATCTTCTAAGCGCAGACCATAGATTTAAATACCTGGGCAAATTAATCGCATGATATGGAAGATTCAACTCAAAAATGCAGAACAAAACATCCCTTTGCATAACAAGCATTCAAGAAAATGAAAAGTATGATCTATGCAACAAGTCTTTTTCATTGGAAATAATTACCGGTACACGTTCTTTAGCGTTGCATTGTGCAGACCCTGCCATATGGTGTACAATCCATAAATAAAGGTAAATGTAATGTTTACACGCCCATAGAGGCCTATTGGGAATATGGTGTCAGGCCCATATTGTCTCGACCATCGGCACACTAGGGGTGATGTGGACAGCATCACGCCGGCCGCCTTAACCTTCCCAGAGTTGCTCTGGTACCCAATTGGGGCTGGGTCGACACAGGAGCCGTTTGCGGCCTAAAAAAAATCCCCCTTCAACTGGGGATCGAACCATGGACCACTAAGCTAGGAAGCCAGTGTACTAACCACTATGCTACCGCGGCTCCCAATCCATAAATAAACAACTACCAAATCTGCAGCGCCCCGTGTTGCTCCTGGGGAAGAGGTCTCTGATGAGACATTGAAAGAACAGAACTACAGCGTTCTCCATAAAAAGCGGCGAGTCTGAGGTTGTGCGTGCAGCCTAATTATGTACAACAAATTTCTACAGAAACCACAACTGCAAAAGGATATGCATGCTTAGATCCAGGCTTCCTCCACGAGAGACATCTGTAGTGGTGTCTGCGTGCTCTGTAAGGAGCGAGACGGGAGTAATGATGATGAAATCACCAGTAGGCCATCGTTTATTACAAACAACCTTACGGTAAATGCATAGCGTCCGTTTGGTAGAGTAGTTTGGGTGCTTGTCTCTCGCGGCAGTTATCAGGTCGGGGTTCGAATCCTGGTAGCGTCACGCTTCAGTCTACCCAGCTGTAATTGTGTACCTGACTCTGGTCTTGAGTTTGGGAAGGCAAAGGCAACAAGGATAGGAACTGGTCACCTCAACCTCATAAAGATGGACCTACTTTAGTGAAGTCTTTAACACTTCACACCCGTACAGCAGTATCTGTTATGGAACTACCGTTACCTTTGAAGGCAACATAGGACGGTCTCACGCATTAACTCCACATCGTTTTTGCGTCATACGCTCTGAAATGGCAATGACGCCAGAATACAAGTGTCAGCAGATCGGCTTCTATAACAAGTCAGGTCAAGTCTACGCTATCAGGCCTACTTTTCATATACTTCTCTCCTACTTTTAGAAGCATCTATTTCTCCTCCATACTTAATCAACCCAATACCTCCTCAATGGTTTATACGTCAATACTTTTAACGCATTAAATACCCATTCGCACAACACGTGCTTCAGATGCACTCAGACAACTCTCGTCTGGCATACTAGTCAAAGATTTCCGTAGCGATGTCAATACATCGGCGACCGTCATCAAACTCCCTTTTCCAAATCAATTTGATCACGCCGGCTTGAAGAGATGAATAGATCCTTAATTCAACCTTGCGCCACTCAAAGTTGGTGAGCATTAACTTGATCATTTGCTGTAAAGATTTTACCCGCTTCATTATAACTACCCTCAAATCTCCTTCATCGCTTTATGTCCCCTCATAACTACCCTCAAATCTCCTTCATAGCTTTATGTCCCCTCTGAGAAAGGACTCATATAATCGATTTTCACCTCTGTCCGCCTATAATCGATTTTTTTCAGCACTGTCCGAGGGGAGAAAATCGTTGCAAACACGGTATTCTATCATTAGGTACAGCATTAATTCGATGCTGCTTTTTCTTCTTCCTAAACAAATTCATTTTGATTTCAAAGATTTGATACACGGAGGAGACAATGGGTGAACTTGGTACACAGTGTAGACTCACCCGTTTACACAACATTGAGAAGTGGGAAAAATAAGGTGGAGATGGTTAGGAATTGCGTAAAATGTGTGTAGAAACAAATGCCCTCATATGGTCCACAGACTGAATCTTTCACGGAAAAACTGGGAAAGTATGTCCAAGGATGCATAGAAATTGCAAAAAAACTAATTCATATCGCCCACATATTGATTATTTCTTGAAATAAATATCAAATCGGGGAATCTAACAAATTATAGAAATAGAAGAAAAAAATAAAATAAAGAAATAATACAATATCCAAAATTCTAAACTGCATTATATTTCTCATCTTTGTCTCGTATTTGTGACTTTTTTTATCTTCCACTATTACAGGAACCCAGTTATTATTTACACATAGCTGGTGTATTGCATGAATGGCATTGCTAAAAAACAATTAAAAAAAAAATAATTAAAAAAACTTTTCCCGCGCGTAAGAACCAGTACGCGAAAGCATCAAAAGAAAGCTCTTTCAGGTGTGAGTACACTTTTATATACACGAATCGATATTGTACTTGGAGGTATTCATTGCTTAGATCTAGTCTGTTACTTAAGCTCGTTGGTAAAGTCATCAGGATTATAGTTATCTTAAAGGCAATCGACTTTTAATTTAAAGCTTTCTACGACGTCGAATGCAATTAAGCAAAGTTGCAGGTAATTTACAATCAGAATATTATGCGTCTGACGTTATACAAATGATCTTCACGTAACTTTGTTTTTTTTTTCTTCTTCATTACTGTGGCTAAGCTAATTGAGTTCTCCCCCCCCCCCCCCTTTTTTTTTTGGTCTGCGTCTTCTTCATTCGTCCTGTCTCACTCCCGTGGTCATTTGCGGAGACGAGAAGAAATATGACTTCTGCTCCCACTAGCTATATCTAAGAGGATATAACTTTCAAAGAGGCAAAGAGTTTTATCAGAACCAGATACAGAAACAAATGGGATACAGAGCACCCAGGCCACACGCAAAATGATGCATATTAACAGCTCAGCAGAAGAGAACAAGTGATAATCTTCAGATTCCGCAGGGCTGTAATTGATTGGGATATCATCTATTCAACAAGCTAAAGATGTGAACTACTGATGAGTGTAAATGTAGTACTGATAAAATGACAGCTGAACATCTGCTTCAAAGATGCCCAACATATGAGCAGCATAGAAAGCACATATGGCCGTCACCAGTACCATTTTCGGAAATAGTCTGTTGTTCGTCCATCACGGGTGATGAAGACCACTCTGTTCATCCAATTATTTAGGAACATGTTAGGTTAGTCTATGTGTACGAAGGTGACTGATGAGCCCGATGCGGGCCTGGAAAGATCTCGGACAGTGTGGGCAGGGAATGTTTGCTTCATGTGAAGGTTTTATTTCACGGTCCTTTCTAGCTTGTCTCCGCTGTTCCGCTGCTGCTCTTCTGGATGATTCGCATGCCACTGCACCTTTACGAAGAGATGTGCGCCAAGCAGTTCGGTCTTGCGCAGCAGTTTCCCATGTGTCTGGGTTTATGTCAAAGGTTTTCAATGACGTCTTTAACGTGTCTTTGAAGCGCTTCTTTTGGCCACCATGGGAGCGTTTACCCTTCTGCATCTCACCATAAAAGAGTATCTTTGGCAGTCGATGGTCTGGCATGCGGACTACATGACCTGCCCAGCGAATCTGTGACTGCATCAGAATAGTATCAATACTAGGGATACCAGCTCTGTCAAGAACGGCGGTATCCGGGATCTTTTCTTGCCATTTGATGTTTATTATCTTCCTGAGACAGACTGTATGGAAGTGGTTTAGCTTCTTTACGTGGCGCCTGTATACAGTCCATGTTTCACATGCATATAGCAGCACTGGAAGCACCGCAGCTCTGTACACCTTCAGCTTTGTCTGTAGACTAATGCCAATTCGATGCCAGACGTTGGTGTATAGTCTGCCAAATGTGCTGCTGGCTTTGGAGATCCTCGTGTTCACCTCATCATCAATGACAATGTTCTGGGATAGTGTGCTACCAAGGTATGTGAATCTGTTCACAACATTCAGTTTCTCACCATTAACCTTGATGACTGGCTCAGTATAAACTGTGCCAGGAGCTGGTTGGTACATGATTTCTGTTTTCTTCGTGTTGATGGTAAGCCCAAAGTTGGCACAGGCTTCGGAGAATCTATCCACACTATGCTGCAGATCAGCCTCTGAGCCAGCATTGAGGGCACAATCATCAGCAAACAGAAGATCTCTGATGGTGTGTGATTTAACCTTGGTTTTTGCTTGAAGCCTCCTAAGGTTAAACAATTTTCCATCAATACGATAACTAATGTCGATTCCTGTGTCCCCGTCTCTAAAAGCATCAGTCAGCATAGCAGAAAACATGATACTGAACAGAGTCGGTGCAAGTACGCACCCTTGTTTAACTCCATTTGAGACAGGGAAAGGATCTGATAGCTCACCGTTTTCCTGAACTCTAGCCTGCATTCCATCATGCATTTGCTGCACTATTGTGATAAATTTCTTTGGGCAGCCGTATTTTGCCATGATCTTCCATAGACCCTCTCTACTGACCGTGTCGAACGCCTTTGTCAAGTCGATGAAAGCTGTGTACAGGTCACAGTGCTGTTCTTGGCATTTTTCTTGTAGCTGTCTTGCAGCGAACACCATATCTGTGGTTCCACGTTCTTTCCGGAATCCACACTGACTTTCAGGTAAAAGACCTTTGTCAAGATGAGCCGTAAGGCGATTCAAAAGGATTCTGGCGAATATCTTCCCAGCGATTGATAAAAGAGAGATGCCTCGATGATTGTTACAGTCTTGGCGATTACCTTTACGTTTATATAGATGTATAATTGACGCATCTTTGAGATCGTGTGGGATGGTTTCACTCTGCCACATTTGCTGGAAGATCATATGAAGTTTCTCTATCAGAACTGCACCGCCATCTTTATAAACCTCAACAGGAATTGAATCGGAGCCAGGGGCCTTTCCACTAGACAGTTGACGAATCGCTTTTTTAGTTTCCTCCAGAGTTGGTACATCATCTAGTGCTTCATTTATAGGAATTTGGGGCAGGCGGATGATGGCTTCGTCGTTAATAGATGATGGCTGGTTCAAAAGATTATTAAAATGTTCAGCCCAGCGTTGGAGCATTTTTTCCTTGTCTGTAATTAGTGTTTTTCCATCTGCATTAAGGAGGGGAAATGATCCTGATGATGTTGGACCATAGACCGCTTTGAGTGCAAGGCAAAACATTTTCA
This sequence comes from Oreohelix idahoensis, assembly GCA_024509875.1. Classification (NCBI taxonomy): domain Eukaryota; kingdom Metazoa; phylum Mollusca; class Gastropoda; order Stylommatophora; family Oreohelicidae; genus Oreohelix; species Oreohelix idahoensis. Next base: position 22,492 of record JAMPIV010020515.1, read on the forward strand.
AGTCATGGCTGTCAGCAAAGCCTTGGAGCTCATCTGCTTTATTACTGAGCCATGAATCCCGCATCTGGCGTAGTTTATGTTAGACGATTCTACGCATGTTGTTGAAAGCGTCTTTCTTGGATGTAGATTTTTGATCATTTAAATATGCTTTATGGAGATGGTGTTTCTCAGCCAACATCTGCTTTATATCATCTGAGTTCTCATCAAACCAGTCATTTTGTTTCTTGATGGAAGGACCCAGGACCTCTGTAGCAGTGTTGTAGATCTGCTCACTTAGGGCTGCCCAATTTGTTTCCACACTTTGGCCGTCTAGCGAGATAGATTTGAGACGGTCTTCTAAGGTGTCAGTAAATGACTGTTTGATTTTTGTCTTCTTTAGTTTGGTGACATCCAGCCTCTTTTGAGTTTTCTTCCCCTGAGGGCGCCTGGCTGGTTGGATACGAATTTTAAGTTTAGATACAATGAGGCGATGATCAGTCCAGCATTCGGCACCACACATGGACTTGGTCACCCGGACATCTTGCCTGTCCTTCTTCCTAACAATTACATAGTCAATTAGGTGCCAATGCTTTGAGCGAGGGTGCATCCAGGAGGTCCTGTTGCGGGTAGGAAGTCGAAAAATGGTGTTGGTGACAAGGAGGTCATGTTCTGCGCAAGTCTGGAGGAGAAGAAGTCCATTACTGTTACAGCGACCCACGCCGTACCTTCCAATAGTGCCATTCCAGGAGATGTTATCTGAGCCTACTCTTGCATTAAAGTCACCAAGAATGATGAGCTTATCTGCTTTAGGAACTGATGCAATGACTGCATGTAGTTCTTCGTAAAACTTATCCTTGACGTCATCCTGGTTTGTCATAGTTGGTGCATACGCGCTAATGATGGTGGCATGTTTTCTTCCATAAAACAGAGGGATCTTGACCGTCATGAGTCGGTCATTTATTCCCTTTGGGGGCCCCACTAACTTGCTGACAATTGCTGTTTTGATTGCAAATCCAACCCCTGCTTCTCGTCTTTCTTCAGTTCCTCTTCCGCTCCAAAAGAATGTATAACCTGCACCCTTTTCGCAAAGTTGGCCCTCGCCTGCAAGTCGAGTTTCACTCAGTGCTGCTATGTCAATGTTGTACCTGGCCAGTTCTCTCCCAATCAGGGCAGTTCGTCTCTCAGGTCTGTTTGCGTTAAAGTCCTTGTCAAGGAGAGTGCGCACATTCCATGCGCCTAGAATGAGGGGGAAAAATCTGTCCTTTCTTTTTCTTATATGTCGACCGCCGAAGTAGGGTACCCACCAACCGCGGTAAGCTGGTTAGGTAATGGTGAAGCAGGCAATGTTTAGGGCACCTTTTCTAGCCCCTTCCTCATGCCATGGAGGTGAGCAGTGCTTTCCTAAAGAGGGCTGCTCAGACACTCAGGGGGCTGCCGAATCCCACTGCTGCTCCGATCAGTGGAAGACGACCATATGGCCTGAGCCGCCTGTGTGTAGGTCTGCGACTACGACTGCCAGCGTACTCACGCCTGCCGCTTCGCCGCTCGCCCATCGCCACAGGACTTGTTGTGAGTGGATGGATGAATGAATGAATGATGAAAGAGTGACTTGTGCGGTGATTTGGATTAAAGTGAGGAAGAGTTGCGCAGTTCGTCGACCTCATTCTCTCGCCTGGGTTCATCTCAATCCAGTGGCAAGACAAGTCAAGACGACTGGAGATGAAGTCAGGTGCAGTGGATGACCAGGGCTTTCTACGTGCCTCGCCGTGCTCCTTACGCTCCACAGCGCATTGCTGGTAATCGCCGTCATGCCCGTTGAACCAACAGGTGGTTTCTTCCGCGCAGTCTATCGAATCCAGTCTTCGCATGCATGGGTAGGCAGACCCTAACTCACCGAAGGTTTATAGCCATTCGGTTACCCTCACCTAGTTTAGCCGGCCTGTCAAAGCCGTTATCCGGGGGGTGGCCGCTGTCGCATGCTGACAGCTACGAGGAGCCACAGGTGAGAGCTGGATGCCAGGTTTGGACCAAAGGTGGCTGAGCTGCCCTAAAAAGGGCATGACAGCTCCTTCACTAGAGGTACTACCAATACCTGACTTCCCAACCCCCCCCCCCCCCCCCCCCGGAAATAGTCTATGGAGATGCAAATAGCCTGAAGTTGACTCTTGCTTTCTTTGAAAATATTCAAGTAGACATCAGAGAGTGCATGAAGATGAAGAAGAAAAAAAACATCTAAGAAGAAGCTAAAATAAGATTATGCATGTGTCACAGAACGGATTGGGGCGATCCCGACTTCTCAATCTCTCTTTCACTACGGCAGTACTCAGTTCATTTGTTGTACTGATTTAATTGAGTGCTTTTCAATAGTAATACCATTCTTTTCTGCTGTGTAGCGGGTATTTTCTCATTTTAAATATTCTTACACTCCTCTCAGCGATAGTCGTCATGTCTGTGTGTTTACCTGTCTATCCCTGCGGATAGAGTAGACGGTGATAGAAGGTTGACCGACAGAAATCCTATTGTACCACAAGGGTGCGACTGTTTTCACACGTAAATAACCGAGCGAGTTTACTTAGCGCTGATATGGCTCGTGTGACCGACTAATTATTATCGTGATAAGACACAGCACAGATAGTCAAACAGGAGTTTGTGTTTACACAGGGAGCGCCAGTCAAGTATCGACCTGGTGGGATGACAGACACACCTGAGCTGAAATGTTGTAATATTTCTGGGTAGATGTCAGAAGTTATATGTAATCATTGACGAAAATATTTGAATGTCACGATTTATATGGAAAACGTGACCTTTAGAGTACGTTCAAAATTTTCCCATGTCGAAAATATTTTGAATTTCCCCACGGGACATGCATGTTTGAAAACGATTGTCTCTCTACTTTGCTTTGTAACAAACAGATGCGGGGGTAGGACAGTGAATATAACCTGACGCGTTTCAGTGTTAAGACACTGTGAGAAATCGCTTGCCAAGAAGACTACAATCAGACTTGCCAGAAATTAGAATTCAGAAATTCCATTTTATCAGGCTGGACCTTTTATTGGAGAATCTTGACGGACTTACAAAAACAGCCCAGGAAATCTCTATAATTTTAATAAGGAAAGCCGCTGAGGCAACTGAAGGAAACACACAAAGTCAGATAGGGAACCTATTAAATTAACAACTCCAAGAACACGTGTAAGAGGCCTGATCCAGTGCCTCAACTTTATTCATCTGAGCAAAAACGTCTGTGAACCAGGATTGGCGTAAGTTGTAATTTTGCATTCTATATTTCATTACTAACATGTGAACTAACTTATATATATATATATATATATATATATATATATATATATATATATATATATATATATATATATATATATATATATATATATATATATATATATATATATATATATATATATTACCATGTGAATATTAATATGTGAAAATAGCTAGTGGATGTCCAAGTCATTTGAGGCTGGCAACCTCAGCGTATAGAATGATGATTTCATGAACCACCACTGCACGGGCTGGTGATTGCTTTATTGCTAGTTTCTTAAAGAGAACTAAAAGCATAAAGTAGTCCCAGGTTCCATATGGAGCAGGGAGGGAAAGATGAAAGAAATGATGTACATTTTAATTATAATACTTACAGTTTCAAACCAGTGTAAATGTCTATGTAAATATATTCACTTTAAAATTAATGGAAGTTTCAAACTTTTCAAATCAGTGTAAACATAAATGTAAACATATTCAATTTATATTGTAAACACTTTTCAGTCAGTGGAAATGTAAATGTAAACATATTCTATCTGTACTATTAACCTTTTCATTTAAATGTAATGTAAAGCTAAAGCTATTCAATTTAAATGTACAGAAAGTTGTATCCCAAGGAATTAAATTTAATTCTCATCGTGGGTAAATTATGAGTTAAAAGGGATGAAGGAATAGAAGAAGGGGACACGTAACTATGTGTCGGAAAACGCAATACTCAGGAGAGCGTTTCGTTTCTATTCTTTATCATAGTTATTGGTGGTACCAGCAGAAAGTACTATCTCTAGAACAAGAAGGGAACAGTGGCCTAAGCTTTAAGACGAGGGACCAACTTTGTAGACTCTCCCTGACATTTCTGGGAAACGAGCTACCCCGACAACCTTGATCAGCGACGAGCGTGAGCAGTGTAAAAAGAACCAACCCATCAGAAGGAGCAGAACCGTCATTGGCAGCTAAGTTCAATATATAAGCTGCCAAAGTGAACATAAGAATTATATCATCAATCAATGATGAATTTTTTTTTAAACTATTCAAATTATTTTAAAACTGTTAAAACTTAAGTGATTATTAAATTTTGTTATTTGTAATTTTACAAATTTAACTACGATTTAATCCTTTTTAATGTACTGCATGTTTGTCTCAGTCAGTTTACTACACACACTCTAAATAGAGCTATACCAGAATAATAAGAATTCCACGGAGTAAATCAGAGGTGGGGGCTTAACGAGCTAAAATTAATCATTTACTTAATTCTTCACAAAAGTTGTCAGCAGATTCTAGAATTAACGTGCTCAGCCAAAGCAGCATTGTTTTCGCTTATCTGAATATCTTGCGGAACTCCCTTGAGATAGTAGTGTCATTACCCTTCTATTCACAAATCTGCCAAGAGAATCTTGTGCGAATTTAGACATCTTTGAAGGCCCATATTAGATACTCTTGAGTTTTGGCCACTGTTGGACCACTACTGCAAAGCAGGGGTGGCAATACCGTCACAGCATGGTGCTAGAAACCTCATCCCAAGAAACAGCTGCTACGAAACCACAATCGAAAGAGACGTGAAGTGCTTTGACCCTGATTTTATGTATTTTGGTCAAATGTAGTAGTTTTTTTCTTCTTCATAAAAAAACAAGGAGCCTCCTATGGGTAGTGGTAAGAGTAATTGCCTCTTGCAAAACAGGAACCACCAGATCACAAGGGCTTTTATATTTGGACTTGTGTCCTAATATAACCGACGGAACTTGTGTCAAGGTTGAACGGCGCGCGTCACGCCAAAATGAGGAAAATTCCTAATTTAGAATTTTAAAAACGTTACCGGGTTCCGGTCTCGAAAACTGGTAGTGTCATTCCATTATTGTTATTGTTGATGAGAATCGACATCACCGCACTCCGGGCAAACCCATAAAAATGTTCAGTCTCCCTCAGAAAATGCCATGTCGATGGGTGTGAATGCTAATTGTTCAAGTTGTGCGCTGGTTGTATACAAGCCGGATGCATCCTTCCATATATCCATCCCTGCTATTCTTACGTCTATCCAGCCATAATTAGGTATTTGACTTCTCTTGAGTTAGGGAAGACAAGTCATCCAGGAAGGTAACAGGTCACCCCACCTCATAAAACTGGACCTTGTATACTGAAATCTCGAAATTTTCCCAGTACATGTACAGCACAAACTAAAATAAAAATGTATGAGAGCTGTCAACGTTATGTACTT
>JAMPIV010020516.1:0-63336 GCA_024509875.1 Oreohelix idahoensis
AAAGAAAGAAAGGCAGACAGCCAGACAGAAAATCAGAAAGAAAGACAGAAAGAAAGAAAGAAAGAAAGAAAGAAAGAAAGAAAGAAAGAAAGAAAGAAAGAAAGAAAGAAAAGAAAGAAAGAAAGAAAGGCAGACAGCCAGACAAAAAATCAGAAAGAAAGACAGAAAGAAAGAAAGAAAGAAAGAAAGGCTGATAGAAAAAAGAAAGACAGAAAGAAAGAACGAAAGGCAGACAGAAAGAAAGACAGAAAGAAAGAAAGAAAGAAAGAAAGAAAGAAAGAAAGAAAGAAAGGCAGACAGCCAGACAGAAAATCAGAAAGAAAGACAGAAAGAAAGAAAGAAAGAAAGAAAGAAAGAAAGAAAGAAAGAAAGAAAGAAAGAAAGAAAGAAAGAAAGGCAGACAGCCAGACAAAAAATCAGAAAGAAAGACAGAAAGAAAGAAAGAAAGAAAGAAAGGCTGATAGAAAAAAGAAAGACAGAAAGAAAGAACGAAAGGCAGACAGAAAGAAAGACAGAAAGAAAGAAAGAAAGAAAGAAAGAAAGAAAGAAAGAAAGGCAGACAGCCAGACAGAAAATCAGAAAGAAAGACAGAAAGAAAGAAAGAAAGAAAGAAAGAAAGAAAGAAAGAAAGAAAGAAAGAAAGAAAGAAAGAAAGAAAGAAAGAAAGAAAGAAAGAAAGAAAGAAAGGCAGACAGCCAGACAGAAAATCAGAAAGAAAGACAGAAAGAAAGAAAGAAAGAAAGGCTGATAGAAAAAAGAAAGACAGAAAGAAAGAACGAAAGGCAGACAGAAAGAAAGACAGAAAGAAAGAAAGAAAGAAAGACAGACAGAAAGAAAGAAAGAAAGACAGACAGACAGACAGACAGACAGAAAGAAAGAAAGAAAGAAAGAAAGAAAGAAAGAAAGAAAGAAAGAAAGAAAGAAAGAAAGAAAGAAAGAAAGAAAGAAAGAAAGGCAGACAGCCAGACAAAAAATCAGAAAGAAAGACAGAAAGAAAGAAAGAAAGAAAGAAAGGCTGATAGAAAAAAGAAAGACAGAAAGAAAGAACGAAAGGCAGACAGAAAGAAAGACAGAAAGAAAGAAAGAAAGAAAGAAAGAAAGAAAGAAAGAAAGAAAGAAAGAAAGAAAGAAAGAAAGAAAGAAAGAAAGAAAGAAAGAAAGAAAGAAAGAAAGAAACCATGCAACGTAAAAAGTCAGAGAAGTAAGACTCTCAGATGAGAATGTCTTTGTCCCGCCTGCTCGGGGTAATTGAACCCACGCCACGTTTGTTGTAGCTTCCAGCTTCACTGCTGCTTCCATCCATTATTGCCAGCTTGATACGATGATGAAAGCACTATTTACTCTTTTGTAATGTGTTACTTTTATTTGCCTCCATGACTCTAAACTCTCTGCGACAGTGAAGATATATTATATCGCTGAAAATTTCCAGCTTTCTTTCCAAGGTTCTTACCTAATGCCTTAGACAGTCTTTGTCCAGATGATCCAAAAATCACATTCGCACTGCCAGGTGGAAACTTAATACCACGTTTTCTCATTAAAAAAACGCGTACAATCATCGTCCGATTTCTTTCTTACTTAGTCGTTCCCCTTCTACCGTGAGGTATAGAGGTTTGGAAGAGAGAGCGACAGACTATCCTATCGGCTGTCTTCCTCCTGGCCTGGTTCCATTTTAGTCCTCGGTCCTTCAAAGATTGTCTAATGTTGTCCTACCAGCGGACTCTGGGTCGTCCTGGGGGTCTGGATCCCTGGCTCTTTGTTTCCCATGCTTGTCGTGGTAGCCGATCTTCTCCCATTCTGCAGACATGGCCAAACCATCTTAGTTGGGACTGTTCTACTTGGGTCTGCAGGGGTTGGATTTTAGGCCTTGACGTATCGTCTGGTTGCGGACCATGTCTCTTCTTGTTACTTCAACCACCTTCCTCAGATACCTTATTTCTGAGGTTTGGATCTGGCTTTTATGCGTTGTAGTCATTGCCCATGACTCGCATCCATATGTCAAGACTGGGACATAGGTGGAGCGGTATACAGCCATCTTCGTTTTCTTACCAACCTCTCTCTTGCTGAGGAATCCTCGATTTATGGCCTGAAAAAGTCTCCCAGCTGCTGCTTTTCGAGTGGCCAACTCTTCTTTGATGCCTCCCTTTCGGTCTATAATAGCTCCGAGATATTTAAACTGGTCGACCTGCTCCAGGACCTGTTCTCCCAGCTTAATCTGATGTGTTCTTTCTTCTCGTGATATCACCATGGATTTTGTTTTAGAGCTACTTATGACCATCCCTCTCTTCTCCAGCTCTTCCTTCCAGACTTGCAGGTTGGATTGGAGATGTGCCTCTGATTTATCAATCAGGGCAACATCATCAGCAAATGCCAGCTCTGAAATACATACCTGTCTCATCTTCCATTACCCCACTGAATACTTTCTTGTTCTCTCCTTACATGCCTTGATAACATCGTCCATGAGGAGTATGAAAAGATAAGGTGACAGGATATCACCTTGTCTTACACCAGCGGTGGTCCTGAACTCTTCTGACTTATGGTTTGCTGTCCTCACATAATTTCTGCAAGACTTGTAGAAGCTCTGTATAGCATGAATCAGAGGTGCTGGAATGTTCTTCCTTGCCAAACAGTCCCAAAGTTTGCTCCAGGAGACCCTGTTAAATGCCTTCTCCAGATTTATGAAACAAAGATGGATCTCACTCTTATACTCAAGGGCCTTTTCACTCAGCTGTCTGAGTGTGAAGATTAGGTCTTGAGTACTTCGGTTTGCTCGGAATCCGCAGTGGACCTCATCCAATTGTAGCTCAGCTAGGCGTCGGAGTCTCTGCTCTTGGATTTTAGAGTAGATTTTACCAGGGACACTGAGAAGGGATATGCCTCTATGGTTATACATTGTCGATTGTCACCCTTTTTGAAAATTGGTGTTATGATGGCAATCTCCCAGTCCTTTGGTATGGTCTTGTTGCACCACGTTGCCTGTAGGACCCTTAAGAGTAATAGGTCGCCTGATGCTCCCATGTACTTAACCATTTCTGGTGTTATACCATCATGCCCTGCTGCTTTGCCCATCTTGATTTTCTCCAGTGCTGCCTTCAGTTCTTCCATCTTTATGCCATCTTCATCACCATTTGTTTCCTCTTCTGTGCTAGTGGTTACCATTTCTGATGCTTGACCTTGCTCACCATCAAGGAGTTCTGAGAAATATTCTTTCCATCTTTCCATTACTTCCTTCGGGGGAATAAGCAATTTGCCTTGCTTGTCCTTTATAAATTTGAGAGGGCAATGTTTTTCCTTCCTCATGTTCTTTAGGGTCTTATAGAACAATTTCTGGTTTTCTTGCGCATCTTTTTATAGCTTTTCTCCAAATTCTTCCCAGGACTTCTGTTTTGCTGCTAGCACCTTGTTCTTTGCTTCTGTTCTGAGTATCACATATTCTCTATATTTCTCTATTTGTCCTGCTGTGTTTTTAGCTCCTAAGTATTGTTTCCATGCCATTTTCTTCTCTCTTTGACTTCCTCTGTCCACAAAGGTGTCCTCTTTCTCTTGTTCTAAAGTCGGACTTCACCACATGCTTCTGCAGCAGCTGTCGTTATGATGTCCTTGAATTTAAGCCACAGGGTTTCCAAGTCATCAGGTTGTTCTTCTGTGTTTCTCACCGCTGTAGCAATAAGCCCCTGATATCTGGTCTTAATTTCTGGCTCTCTCAGCTTGTAGGTCTTAATGCTCATTTCTTCCGTTCGTTTACTTGGTTTCTTGCGTGATGCTGGTCCGATTTCACACGGATTTAATTTCAATCACTGGGCATCACTGATTTGTGTTTGACTTTATAAGCATCAACAATTCTTGCGTGAATTTTAATCAAAGTAGTTTGACGTGATTGTCACAAAATGGCCGTGCTATCATTTTATTGTGTTCTACCTGTTTCTTTTCAATTTGTGTCTTTTTTATGTCTTCTAAGTCCGTATTTTCTCTCACTACTTGAACGCTACTCTCATTTTTCATGTTGTTATTTCGCATGATCTATCCTGGGTAGAGATAACGTAAACACAACCAGTCGTATCTCGCTTACACCAATCTGGGCGCCCGTATTTCTTGTTTTGGAATTCCCCGGACAACCACGAATTTGCCGACAGGAAAGTTACATAACCTATCTGGGGATGGGCACTCGTGTTTGTCAATATTCATAATAACAAATTAAACAGAACGTTTGTTACGAAGTACAGACATGAGTCATCTAAAAGGGGAAGTGTCAATGCATTATATGAGAGGCTTTTGAAATTACATGCGAAATTTCATGAGAGAAGGGGGGAAACGATATATACTAAAGTCAAAAAGTTAAATTTGCTTGGTGTAGCCAAGATTTATTAAACGAGACGACGTTTTATTGGTGACTCTCGCCGCGTTGAAAGCATACAGATCATGGACAAAATGACTCATATAATGTAGCACATCTCCAGCACTGTGTTCCATTGAGACAAGACGACACCTTCAGACTAGCCAGAAACGAGGAAATTTGGATTTCAAGAAAGAGGATTGGACCAAGTGTTGAGGATCTTCTGAAATCAACCAGCAAGAAAACTCGACTTTACGAGTTTAATACTGGAAGCCACAAAGTCCTTCAAACCTACAAACAGGTTACTGTGGGGATTATCATTAAAGTAATACTCAACTACCTGTAAGATGACTCATACCCTTTGGTTCGACATTATTCGGAACTCTTCCTGTGCCAGACGTCTGTAAATAACCCAATACAGGTTTGTAGTACAAGTTGGAGATACCAGAGTGTGATACCAGATTGATACTTGTCTGTGGATCAAGAGCTTGTGGTCTACGCTGGATGCCTGCCTTTGACGGGTTGTGAAGGTCCTTGCCTTGAAGTTGGAGCGATTACCACTGCAACTACGGATGGGACGTGCTCTCAGACTTCCTGTTAAGCCTTCCTTTCCATGCCTTCTTCATCCTCTTCATGTCTGTCTCGTTGTCTTCTCCATGTGTTTCTTGTGACAGAGGGTCACATAGATACAGTTTCGTCTGCTCGATTCTTCAAGAAGGTGGGCCATCGTGATCCATCTCCTTTTTTGTAGTGTACCCTGAGGACTGTAATGTTTGCACTTAATTAATTCTCAGAATTCTTGAGATGGTCTTAGCTTCAATGATTCTCGCATATAGGTGGGATCTCTGACAGCTGATACCTAATCGACGATCCTGTACGCCATCATGACCGCACTCCAGCGCTAAAACTCTACCTTGAAAAACCGAGCGCACTTAAAAAAAAAAATCACGCACTCTAAACATTCAGAACGCTGGCATATTTGGTCTCCCTCTATCTCTCTTATGAATATACATATATATATATATATATATATATATATATATATATATATATATATATATATATATATATATATATATATATATATATATATATATATATATATATATATATATGGCCGCGTGCGAAGCACAGGCGATATTATTCATGTTTAAGAAGACTAAACGATAATTTAGCAGACGATATAGAACGCAAATTATTAGCAACAATTAAGTTTTCATTTTAAATAAAAGTATGCAGTGAGGTTACTGCAATGAAAACAGATCATTATGACCCGCTGTGTGCCAAAGTGATTAATAGATAGGTCGCATTACGTGACTTAAAAAGTTTGGATCAGCAGTGGTTCCCAAAATATTTTAGGAAAGGTCCCTAACTAAGTTTGATGCTTGTAACTACAATAAGTTTAGAAGCATTCATACGCACTTGAAATTATAAAACAGGCTGAAGTCAGCATTTGCTCTGTCAGCAGTGATGACATAAATCATGAACTCCTGACTTTTTGCAATGGAACAGCCGAGAAAACAGGTGCCAGGTGCAAAATGAAGGGTACAAATACTATTGTTAGCACGGTCAACTAGAGATAGAGATGGAGATGTTTATATAGAACACAGTAAGACAGAATGCTTAGAGATTTTAGACAGGCAACATAATAATGAAGACAAATGAAAATGTAGGAAATTTATTAAGGGTCTGTTAAAGAAGATTCATAATGTATTTACATGTTGACCACAATTAGTTTTGTTAGCAGTTAATCTACGCGGTAACAATTCTATTTTGGGGCCAACATGATATGTATTTTGCATCTATGTAAACTATAATTGAACGCGATGTTAGTCTGACGTCACTTAGAGATGATGACGTATTTTGGTGCTGAGATAATTTATGCAGACCGTTAGCCGGGGCCTTTCGTTTTGAGATTCCGTCCAAGGAAGACGTTGAAGCTGTTGCTCCTGAGAATTGAAGATTGTCAAGTTATTTTTACGTGGCTTATGTACTACGAAGGTCGCCACATTTATTCAGGAAGATGCCGAACATAAGTATTTGAGTTCGAGGAGATTTTTACTTACAGAGAAGTATTGCAGGAGCAATTTTATTATAATAATTCTCCATACTCTGGTTTTCAATACTTCGGCGATAACCGTTATGGTACCGCTAGTAAATATTCCAGATATGTGACGTTATATGAAGGACTGTAGGAGCTTTCAAATGATTCATGTATTCCATGCTTTTTACTGAACTGTTTATGCATCGTCTATTAAACTATGTCGTCTTGTGGACCCAAATATAACCAGAAGTTTTGGGAGTCCGTTTTGTGAAAGAAAGATCCTTGCACCACCCCACGGCATTTGCTACAACACCCATCAGTAGGATGCTCTATAACCAGCCACAAATGTAGATGCAACAAGAAATGGTGATCCAGTGATGGGAATCGAGATGTAAAGGATGTATATTATTTGCAAAGAAGGAACATTTGGCCGTGAGATTGCCTTAGAAAAAAAAATTTCAAGACTTCTTACGAACTTTTACAACATTGGCCCAGAATTTGCATAAGTTCCAGCTACATTACGCATGCGTACTGGATGTCATGCCAACGTTCTCTTTTCTACAAGATGTCAGCTGCGCAGGTTCTGCATGAAGATTTGAATAAGATGTTATCTTTCAATTTTCTTCGTGGCCTGTTATCAAATGTTTGAGATTGCCACATATTATATCTGAAGGCTCCATAGCTTCCAGCCACCAGTTTGTCTTCCATCAAAGCCTCCTATGGTGTATACTGGCGTCGGAGAGGAAGGATTTTTTTTTTTTTTTTTTTTTTTGGCAGTTTAAAATAAGTACTTGTTGGTGAAAAAAAATGTTCCAGGTTACTTGTTGGCGTGCTTTCGCGTAATTTATTCTTTGTGTGTATGTGTTATGTACATTTATGTCTGTTTATTAAATATGTGGGAGGTTGGGTTGGTTGATTCGATGCTAGCGACAACATGTCATTTTACCGATGACAGCACATCGAACGTGTCTATAAGGCCATTTTTGAATAATTTCATTTGAGCAGAAGATTGACTGGAGTGAACTCGTCTATATACTGTCTGTTATTGAAATTATTCAATAATATATGTTTAGTTGTGACGTTTTGGGTTATATACATTGTATTTTCATTGTACTTAGTTTCATTTTGCTTATTTGCGTCATTGGTCGTTAAATATTTGTAGATCTAACATGTCCTGTCGTTTGGTTTTTTTTCATATCAACTGTTCGTCATTGGGTCCTGTTTGGTCTATTTTTAGAGTTTTCTTGTGGTTTTACCTAGTTGACTGTTTTCGTAATTGTTTCACAAATAGATTCTATTTAGTTGATAAAACGTTCTTTCTTGTGTATCATCTGATAATGTGTTGTGATATTGTTCTGTACAATACTGTCCTTTCCTTGTTCTATCTGTTGTTGGTTCGTAATATGATATTAACATTGTTTGCATAGCGATTGATGCAAATATTAATGATTGCAAGAATTATTGTTTGCATTGTACTAGTAGCTGATTGCTAAATCAGAGGCGCATCTCCAATCCAACCTGCAAGTCTGGAAGGAAGAGCTGGAGAAGAGAGGGATGGTCATAAGCAGCTCTAAAACAAAATCCATGGTGATATCACGAGAAGAAAGAACACATCAGATTAAGCTGGGAGAACAGGTCCTGGAGCAGGTCGACCAGTTTAAATACCTCGGAGCTATTATAGACCGAAAGGGAGGCATCAAAGAAGAGTTGGCCACTCGAAAAGCAGCAGCTGGGAGACTTTTTCAGGCCATAAATCGAGGATTCCTCAGCAAGAGAGAGGTTGGTAAGAAAACGAAGATGGCTGTATACCGCTCCACATATGTCCCAGTCTTGACATACGGATGCGAGTCATGGGCAATGACTACAACCCATAAAAGCCAGATCCAAACCTCAGAAATAAGGTATCTGAGGAAGGTGGTTGAAGTAACAAGAAGAGACATGGTACGCAACCAGACGATACGTCAAGGCCTAAAATCCTACCCCCTGCAGACCCAAGTAGAACAGTCCCAATTAAGATGGTTTGGCCATGTCTGCAGAATGGGAGAAGATCGGATACCACGACAAGCATGGGAAACAAAGAGCCAAGGATCCAGACCCCGAGGACGACCCAGAGTCCGCTGGGAGGACAACATTAGACAATCTTTGAAGGATCGAGGACTAGAATGGAACCAGGCCAGGAGGAAGACAGCCGATAGGATAGTCTGGCGCTCTCTCTTCCAAACCTCTACACCTCACGGTAGAAGGGGAACGACTAAGTAAGTAAGTAAGTAAGTATTGCACTAGTAGGCCATTAGCCACTAGTTGTTTAGCTGAGTAAGGCACAGCATTATAAAATATTAGCCAAAAAAATATTTTTTGCTTACAGTAAATTTGTAGGGCAACTTGACAGTTATCTTATTGACTAAGTGAGTCACAATAACAATTTAATATGGCTACTCTAGAATCTTTTATGAAGATTGGAGAGGAATTTGGCTACAATGCTGAGGCCGTGAGAGAATTTTCTATGGCTGAGTTAGCTAAAGCAAAACACAAGGAAGCCGAAAAAAGCGTGAGTTTGCAGAACAGGAAGCTAAAGCTAAACAGGAATTAGCAGAACAGAGAGCATTTGATGAAAGAAGTCGTCTCCAAGATATAGAATTAGGGGAGAAAAGACGTGTTGACGAGGATAAAAAACGTGTTGATGAAGATAAAAGAAGTATTGATGAAGAGAAAATACTGGCTGCGGAAGAGAGGTTAATGACTCTTCGCTTAGAAGAAGCAAAATTAGGGGCACAGATTGCAACTAATAGCAATGGTGGTGATACAAATACTGCTACTTCTACAGTTAACAGTAGAGGTAATGATAGATTTAAATTACCCACATTTAACCAAAATATTGATGACATGTCATCCTACTTGGCAAGATACGAAAGTGTATGTGTAACGAATAAACTAGACAAATCATTATGGATCGCCAAGCTTATGCAGCATTTGGCTGGAGAACCTATGGCTGTCGTAACCAATATGGATGATTAACTTAAAAGTGACTATGAGGCGGTCAGATCAATACTATTAGAACGTTTCCAACTTAATGAAGAACAACATCGTGTGAAGTTTAAGACAATGATTCCTGAAACTGGGAAAGATGTCTCAGAATTTATCGCTGGTATACGTCTTGCATTTAATAGATGGGTTCAACTCTCAGGAATTGAGAAAGCATATGACAAACTTATGGATTTGTTGCTGAGAGATAAGGTGTTATCCTCGGTGAGCAAGCCATTCTGGTCTTTCTTACAGGAACGCAAGCCATCGGATCTATCATCAATGGAAACCCTAGCTAAACAATACTGCACAGCACATCCAGGATCATGCATTGCTAACAACAAATTAAAACATGCTCTTCCGGTTGCTTCAGTTGCAACTTGGAACAATAATGATAGAACCAGATCTCAAAACCTAGACAGAAATTTCATGCATAGGAAATACAATGAAAATAATTATAGCAGAAATGGAAATTTCAACAGGAATGACAACTTTAATAATGGTCGACAACAGTTTAGAAACCAGTTACCCCACTATAGGTATAACAATAATTTTAATAACAACAACTCCCAACAAGGTAATAATTGGAGAAAACAAAATAATTTCATTCTTCAATACAATAATTGTGGTAGTAACAATCAACAGTACCGTAACAGAAGTAACATTCAGACATTTAGAAATCAGGGTAATTCTTTTGATTGTCAGAGACAACGATCTTGTTCACGTGGCCCAACGAGGTGAGAACATAATGCAGGGGCGGCACTTGCTGCTAGTACACCCATGGTTAATCATGAAGTGAATAATCAGATTCAATCATCTGCATGTTGCTCATTTAATTTTGATGTTGCTTCCCATTGCCATGAATGTAAAACTATATTTCAGAAAGACAGTACTACAGTTCTGAAGTGCGGACATCCCCTTCCTGCGGTTAGTCTCTCAGCCCATGACGGCACTGGGACTCTTGTATTCAACAGAGTGTTGGTAAATGGGACAAAAGTATCAGTTCTCATGGATTCAGGTTCCACAATTATTGGTGTTAGACAATCGCTTGTTCCACCTTCCTGCTCTATGGGAAAAAGTGTCAACTGCATTACTTTTGGAGGAACGATTGAGTTCTACCCTACAGCCATTGTTAATATTAACACACCTTTCTTTTCAGGAAATGTTAAAGTTTGTTTATTGAAAAATCCTGTCGCTGATCTTACGGTGGGTCGCATCCATGGAAGCAAGGACTGCTCACCAGAAGAAACTGAAGAGTGGGAAAAAAATAATATATTGACTGCCAATGCAGTTACTACTCGGGCCCAGGCTCAAGTAATGGAATCTGAAAACAGTTCAGATCTGGACATAATAACTCAGGATGACATTGATGTTCATTCAGGAATAGACAGAGTGTCCTTTGCAAAACTCCAAAAGGAAGATGAATCATTAAAAGATTTTTTTGGTCTGGTAACAAATAATGAAGAGGTTAACTTAAATAAAAATCGTAAACATTGGTTTACTTCGAAGAATGTCATATTAGTAAGAAACCTTCTTGATAACTCTAAGGTGAAATTTCAAGTGATGGTACCTCTGAAACTTCGACCATATATTTTACGACATGCACATGACTCCATTGCGCCGGTCATATGGGATACTCTCAGACACGTTCCAGAGTGGTATATTCATTTTTTGGCCAGGTGTTTCCTGGGACGTTTCAATATATGTACGTTCTTGTGTTACCTGCCAAGAAGTTAAATATAGAGGAGCTTTTCACGTTGCGCTAATTCAGGCATGTGATATATCGACTAGAAATTTTGATAAGATGGCCGTTGATATTATCGGTCCTCTATCGGTTGCTTCTGCTAGAGGTCACAGATTTATCCTCACGTGCATTGATTTATGCACTAGATGGCCTGAGGCCATCCCTCTTAAACATACTACTTCTTCAGATATAGCTGATGCTCTCTTATTAATTTTCTCTAGATTGGGTTTTCCTCGTAAACTTCTGTCTGATCTTGGTTCTCAATTTGTTTCTGAAACCATAACATCTGTCATAAAGACACTTCAGATAGACAGATCATTAAGTAGTATTTATCACCCAAGGAGTAATGGTTTTGTGGAGAGGCTCAACAGAACACTCAAGCAGTTATTGCATAAGGTAACTGACAAATATCCTCAGGATTGGGACAGGTTCTTGCCTGCCGTACTTTTTGCGTATCGAGAAGTGCCGTACGAGCAGACCGAGTTTTCCTTTTTTGAGCTCGTATTTGGTGCTCCACCCAGAGGTCCTATGGGGTTAATCAAAGATCTCCTTACTGACTCTGAGATGACTCTGGACACTCAGTCATCTTATATGTGATTAATCTTCGTCGAATGATTGTCGACGCATATCAGTTGGCTACAGTTCGTCAGAGGCTACCAAACATAAATCACGACTCTTTTTGAATAAGAATAGACGTTTACGTCAACTTTTTCCAGGAGATGAAGCTTTTGTGTTACTTCCTCGGAAGGACAATAGATTACTTATTGCTTGGAACGGACCATTCTAGGTAATCTCACGTATTTCTAATGCTGATTACGTGCTTGATGTTAAAGGTCAAAGGAAAATTTTCCACATTAATGTGCTCAAAGAGTTTCATACAAGACCTGAGCATTTACAGTCTATTTTTCACTACATTGATGACAATGTTGGTGGTTGATGTCAATATTCTAATTTATCAGTGATTCAAGACGAAGAATCTTCCTTCCCTGGCATCCACATGTCTCTGCCTATACTAGCTTTGGATTCTACAGAATCTTGGCAGGATGTTGACATTTCATCGTCTTTAACATCTCAACAACATTGCCAGATGTTTAACATACTTCAATCCTTTTCTGACGTTCTTACTGACCGACCTGGTCAAACATCAGTTATTTCTCATGATATCATCCTTACTGATGATATTCCTATCCGTCTACGTCCTTATCTTGTTCCTTTACATTATCAGGAGAAAACTGCTCATGAGCTAGATCAGATGTTGAGTTTGGAAAATATTGAAATCAGTAATTCACTGTATTCGTCTCCATTAGTTATTGTCCGTAAAAAGGATAATAATATTAGGTTATGTGTAGATTATCGCAAATTAAATGCTAAGACTATTTCCGACGCGGAACCTCATCCGCTACTTGACGATCTACTTGCTCGTCTCTCTAATGCTATTCTATTTACTAAAATAGATTTGACTAAAGGTTACTGGCAGATTTTATTAACCGAACAAGCTAAACCACTTACTGCGTTCTCAACTCCACGTGGACTATTCCAGTGGAATGTCATGCCTTTTGGGCTGATGAATGCACCTGCCATTCATTCGCATGATGCGAAAAATTCTGTCACATAGAACGGATATCATAACATGCATAGATGATATTTGTTTATTCAGTTCATCTTTTCATGAACACTTTGTAGGATTACGTTCTTAATTGGAAACTCTTTGGTTCCACAATCTTACTGCGAAACCTACTAAAGTTCAGATAGCATTTAAGGAACTTACTTTTCTAGGACATACTATTGGTTCTGGTAAACTTCAGACCATATCCCAAAATGTGTCCAAAATCCTCAGCTTATCTGTTCCTCATACTAAGAAACAAGTACGGAGTTTATTGGAACTAGTACAATATTATAGTAGATTTATCCCTAATTTGTCTGATATCACAGCTGTCCTTTCTTCGTTATTACGAAAGGGCATGCCAATTAAAGTAAATTGGACAAATGAAAACCAGGTAGCTTTTAATAAAATTTTGCATATTTTTGCCACACCTCCTATTTTGAGGTTGCCTGATATTACTAAAGTCTATATCCTTCGAACAGATGCGAGTAATGTCGGCTTGGGAGCATCGCTGTTACAAGACTACAAGGGGACGCTGCATCCTACTCTCTACATTTCCAGAAAGTTAACTGATACGGAAAGAAAGTATTCTACAATAGAAATAGAATTGCTCGCGGTGGTCTGGGCAATTCAAAAGTTGGAACGGTATTTGCTGGGTGCTCCTTTTATTATATAGACAGATCAACGCTCAGCTGCATCTTTAAAAGGTGCAAACCACAAAAACCCAAAGCTAGCAAAATTTGCTATTTTATTGCAACCATACATATTTGAGATTCAACACATTCAAGGTTCGGACAACGTTGTCGCGGATGCTTTATCAAGAAATCCGACATCCATACACGGAAGACATTCATATTATTCGTGACAATGTACACATGATGTCAATTTCCCTTGAAGTCAGAAGTTACGCATGAAGTCAATTTCGTTTGAAGTCAGAAATTACACATGAAGTCAATCACGATTGAAGCTAGAAGTCATGCGTGAAAACAGTCTCGGTTTATGCCTGAAATGGCCTAATTATCGAATTTGATGGACATGTTATGTTAATTGCTGAATATCTCACTGAACGGTGTTAAACAAGGCTGTGTTCTGGCTCCGATCCTCTTCGGGATCTTCTTTGCCTTACTCTTGAAACATACATTCAGAGATGCAACTGAAGGAATATGCCTTCACACTAGGTCAGATGGCCGTCTGTTTAATCTTTCAAGGCTGAAGGCAAAAACAAAAATCAGAAGGGTCACTGTAAGAGACTTGTTGTTCGCTGATGATGCTGCAGTCGTCACTTAAAGCCAACAGTAGCTTCAAAACTTGATGAATCGCTTCACTAAAGCATGCAAGAACTTTGGCCTCACAATAAGTCTAAAGAAAACGAATGTGCTGAGTCAGGATGCGGGTGCTGCACCAGTTATCACTTTCGATAATTATGAATTCGCAGTAGTGCACCACTTCACATACCTAGGGTCTACCATCAATGACAAACTCTCACTGGATACAGAAATCGACAGCCGCATTGGCAAAGCTGCAGCTATCTTTGCCCGCCTCACATTGCGTGTTTGGGGAAACTCCAAACTCACAATGAAGACCAAAGCTGCGGTATATAATGCCTGCGTCACCAGCACATTCCTATATGGCAGCAAGACCTGAACGACCTATGCTAAGCAAGAAAGAGGGCTCAATATCTTCCATTTACGGTGTCTACGCCGCATCCTCGACATCTCGCGGAAAGATAAAGTGACATATGTCGAGGTGTTGTCACGTGCTGACCTTCAAAGTATTTATACACTGCTTAGACAGTGCAGTCTTCGCTGGCTTGGCCATGTTCGCCGCATAGAAGATGGTCGCATCCCAAAAGATATCTTCTACGGACAATTAGCAGATGGCAAGAGAACAGTTGGGCGACCACAGCTGAGGTTCAAAGATGTGTGCAAGAGAGATATGAGGGCACTGGACATGGATCCAGCAACATGGGAGGATGAAGCTGCCGATCGCACTAAGTGGCGATGCTATCTACGGCGCCACCTCAGATTGGGCGAAGAGAGGCTCACACAACAAGCAGAGGAGGAGAGAAAACGTCGAAAGGAGCACCAGGAAAATAAGCAGCTGAGGGCTGTCACCTCAGGGGCGCATTCCCATAGTCAGTTATGACTGAAGTGGCTATTATTATTGGTATCTCACTGAACATTTCGGAGATATACGTTGACGCGGAGATCAAAATTTTCACCAGGAGATTGTCACAATAATGCACACCGTCTACATATTCAATATACGTGCCAATAATAGTTGCTGCTGAATTGGAACATTGAACTTTGGTATACGGAGAGTCACTATTAACTTTTGTGAATTTTAACATTGAAATATTAATACTCCGGACATTCTATGTTACACTGATAATGCTATTTCCAGGATTTGACACTGATTGCAATTTTCATGCCATATTGTATTTTAATGTATTGTTTTATTTTGTATTAATGCATATTTAATATTTAAATTTTAGTTAATTAATAGCCTCAATGCTGATAATTAGGTGGTATGATTAATGTCTTTTCATTACGTTTCTTTTGACTGGTAATAATATTGGTTTATTCATGATTTATTCTTGCGTCCTATGCTAATCTTCCTTACTTCCCTTTATTCTGATGTCTACTTTTTCTTGCTAAAAATATTTATTTTCTTTTCTAATTTTCCTTTCTCATTACTTTTCTATTGTATTGTTAACACACATGACTTACATTTTTTCTTAGTTACTTTTGACTATTAACATATCTATAATTTTATTGTTTGACATCTCTACATTTACTACATTCTTCTCTCTAATTTATTTAATTAACATTGCATATTAGTTGATTATAACATCACTATGTTCAGTTATTAATTTGTCTCATACACTTATTTAGTATCATATATTTATGTCTAAGTTGTTGATTATTGACGACAATTTCAAAATAGTGACGTTTATTTATGTCTACATTGTTCTGACATACGTTTGACGTATGATTAGTTTGGACAACAACATTGACATTTTTTATTATAAACATATCTGGATGGGTATTCACGTGATTTTTTTGCGAGTTTCGTTCTAACATCTTAGTGCGATGTTAATGTAAATTGTTTGGTGATACTTTTGAAAACAAATTTTTTTAAATCCCACCGGGGAAGGAATTTGTTAAAGAAGATTTATAATGTATTTACATGTTGACCACAATTAGCTTTGTTAGCAGTTAATCTACGCGGTAACAATTCTATTTTGGGGCCAACATGATATGTATTTTGCATCTATGTTAACTATAATTGAACGCGATGTTAGTCTGACGTCACTTAGAGATGATGACGTATTTTGGTGCTGAGATAATTTATGCAAACCGTTAGCCGGGGCCTTTCGTTTTGAGATTCCGTCCAAGGAAGACGTTGCAGTTATTTCTCCTGAGAATTGACGATTGTCAAGTTATTTTTCGTGGCTTATGTACTACGAAGGTCGCCACATTTATTCAGGAAGATGCCGAACATAAGTATTTGAGTTCGGGGCGATTTACTCACAGAGAAGTATTGCAGGAGCAATTTTATTATAATAATTCTCCATACTCTGGTTTTCGATACTTCGGTGATAACCTTTATGGCACCGCTAGTAAATATTCCAGAAATGTGACGCTCTATGAAGGACTGTAGGAGCTTTCAAATGATTCATGTATTCCATGCTTTTTAATGAAATATTTATGCATCGTCTATTAAACTATGTCGTCTTGTGGACCCAAATATAACCAGAAGTATTGGGAGTCCGTTTTGTGAAAGAAAGATCCTTGCACCACCCCACGGCGTTTGCTACAACATCCATCGGTAGGATGCTCTATAACCAGCCACAGATATAGGTGCAACAAGGTCCATGTGTTGGATTCGCCAGTACATGGGCAAATGGTAAAGTAGGAAAAATATATAGATTTTTATAGATAACATTTTAATAGAGAATAGCTTTAATAATAATAAATATTAAGAAGAACAATTCTAGATAATCTCAGCTAGAGTTCAAATAACTATAAGTACAGATAACTGGAGAGAGTATTTCGTCGAGCTTTAGAGCTTGGGTCGACTCTGTAGTGCTCCGATATACTTTGTGGTTTGCATTAGTAGGACGAATTATTTGTTGAGTAGTAGAGTTTGGGGATGGTGTAGTGAGGTCTGGATTATATCCCGGCGATCATTCAAAAATTATCACCGCGCAACCCAAGTGGAAATAACTGACCAATGAAACGCCAGCTTGGTACACGTAGTGTCGGAGTATACGCTAGGCTATTCAACATGGAGACAACGAAAGTGTAGATGTTGGTAATATTTCAGAAAGCAGTGTGCATATATATATGGAGTACCTAGTTAAAGAAGGACCCGATTCGATAATAGGGATCATTATCCTTAGGCAGAAAGCAATAGTTTCACTGGATGTGGTGTAGAGCCGAAGTTATTCTTAATAGAAGACAGTGGAGCATGAACCATGTTGTGCTTTTCCCTGTTTCGGCTGCTCCAGTGAAAAGTCGGATAAAGTATAGTATAAGTTGGATATCCAATGATAGAGCTCATTCATATGAGTAAAATAAGCCCAAGAGGGAGGAAATCGGTGCAGAAATAAGGACTCCACAATTATGTTAGATTTGTCATCTAAGCACACCTTGCCCTACCTACACAATTTTGGGTGAATGCAAAAATACTTTGGCCTAGTCGTTATCTCGTACATCCGGAAGCCCGCCATATAAGGGGGAGGAACGGAAGGCGCAAACACACTCGCCGCATAATTCAAACTACAGACACGGAGAACAGCATCTGTATCAACTCCTCTGCCATCTGCAGAAGTGTGAGCAGTCTGTGTAACCATTAAAAGCATGTCTGTGATTGAGGGTAAGCGAGATTTTTTTTTTTTTTTTTTGCGTTCGCCCGCTAATACTCGAGGCGAAATCTCAGGTTATTATTTTATGTCTAACCTGACATTGATTTTACGTGAGTATCCCTTTATTTCTTGTACAGAGACAGGTGTCCCTCGCCATTCAGGCAAATACTCGCCGATTTCGGAGGTACCCATTGCAGCTGGGTCGGCTCAGGAGCCGCCAGTCCCTGGTCGACGACACTCCTTCAAATGTCCTCGCCAGGTCTCGAGTTAATCCAGTCCAAATCCCGGTCGACGGAAAATCCTCACATGCCGTCGCCCGGGTTTGATCCTGTATCACCCGGTCGCCAGAGCGGTGTTGTAACCACTACGCTAGCGCGGCTCCCCAGCGAGATGCTAATTATATATATATATATATATATATATATATATATATATATATATATATATATATATATATATATATATATATATATATATATATTGTCA
Source organism: Oreohelix idahoensis (assembly GCA_024509875.1). NCBI lineage: Eukaryota > Metazoa > Mollusca > Gastropoda > Stylommatophora > Oreohelicidae > Oreohelix > Oreohelix idahoensis. Next base: position 18,099 of record JAMPIV010020516.1, read on the forward strand.
AGTGCTTGCTGTGTGTACACATTGACAAATATGTATTACATACACATGGAGCGACAAACATGGCTCGTTTTTCACAGCTAATTGTTAACTCACTAAACTCCAACACGTAGATACGATATCCGACGACTTTATGTCACAAACTTGAGTATAACACAATAACACAGGCAGACTGCCGCTTTGGCCATAAATCATCACATCAGAAAAGCACAATATATGATGTGCATAATTAGAACAGCATCTCATGGAAAGAATTTCACAATATCTTAATATATTTCCTATTTTCCTTCAACCATTTCGCCTTCCCTCTCCACGTAATCTCTCCTCGCTCTAATCTCTGTCTCGAATGACCTTTTTACACACCTCTGACCCTTTTCACGCTGACCAGTCTTCACCACCACTTCGTTCACAACAACTCAGCCATGCCCGTGAACTCGACATTAGCGCTTACTGCTACTAATGCATTCATGCCCGCAAGCAAACTTAACATTCACTCACTTCAACTAACAACTTACATAAACATATCTAGTTCCCACCGGAGCATGAGTACTGACATTCTTACTTACTTAGTCGTTCCCCTTCTACCGTGAGGTGTAGAGGTTTGGAAGAGAGAGCGCCAGACCATTCTATCAGCTGTCTTCCTCCCGGCCCGGCTCCACTCCAGTCCTCGGTCCTTCAAAGATTGTCCAATGTTGTCCTCCCAGCGAACTCTGGGTCGTCCTGGAGGTCTGGATCCCCGGCCCCCCGTCCCCCATGCTTGTCGTGGTAGCCGATCTTCTCCCATTCTGCAGACATGGCCAAACCATCTTAGTTGGGACTGTTCTATTTGGGTCTGCAGCGGATGGGATTTCAGGCCTTGACGTATCGTCTGGTTGCGGACCATGTCTCTTCTTGTTACTTCAACCACTTTCCTCAGATACCTCATTTCTGAGGTTTGGATCTGGCTTTTGTGGGCCGCAGTCACCGCCCACGACCCGCATCCATATGTCAAAACTGGGACATAGGTGGAGCGGTATACAGCCATCTTCGTTTTCCCACCAACCTCTCTCCCGCCGAGGAATCCACGATTTATGGCCCGAAAAAGTCCCCCAGCCGCTGCCCTTCGAGTGGCCAACTCCTCTCTGATACCTCCCTTTCGGTCCACAATAGCTCCGAGATATTTAAAGTGGTCGACCTGCTCCAGGACCTGTTCTCCCAACTTAATCTGATGTTTTCTTTCTTCTCGTGATATCACCATGGACCTTGTTCCAGAGCTGCCCATGACCATCCCTCTCTTCTCCAGCCCCCCCCTCCAGACTCGCAAGCCGGATTGGAGACGTGCCTCCGATCCAGCAACCAGGGCAACACCATCAGCAAATGCCAGCTCCGAAATACAGACCTGTCTCATCTTCCAGTACCCCACTGAATACTTTCTTGTTCTCTCCTTACATGCCTTGATGACATCGTCCATGAGGAGCATGAAAAGACAAGGTGACAGGATATCACCCTGTCTTACACCAGTGGTGGTCCTGAACTCCTCTGACTTATGGCTTGCTGTCCTCACACAATTTCCGCAAGACCTGCAGAAGCTCTGCACAGCATGAACCAGAGGTGCTGGAATATTCTTCCTTGCCAAACAGTCCCAAAGTTTGCTCCAGGGGACTCTGTCAAACGCCTTTTCCAGATCTATGAAACAAAGATGGATCTCACTCTTATACTCAAGGGCCTTTTCACTCAACTGTCTGAGTGTGAAGATTAGGTCTTGAGTACTTCGGTTTGCTCGGAATCCGCACTGGACCTCATCCAATTGTGGCTCAGTACTGACATTCAATTTCTATAAACCGTTCGTGACATCCACCCCTCCCTCTACAAGTGAAAAACATAGTTTTTCACAGGATGGGTGGTAGATATCAAGAAACCAACCATCCAAAACCTCTGATTACATATGTGGGCAAAATCTATAGCATCAGTGTGAAAATATGCCATCTACAAATAATCAATATAACATTCTGAAGAACACAAAAATAAAAAATAAAAAATTACAATAGAACCGAGTTGCTAGAAAAATACAACAGCAACCATATGGCAAAAATCATGCATCTCTAATTACACACAAAATTGAAGGTGATAACATTACATCAATTTCACCAAATTCTACTATACCGGAGAATATCTATTCTATAACCCTGTACTGGATACACAACATATGATAAGAACTTAGCTTATATAAAAATCATGCAGAATACAGTTGACACAACATTACTCATGTACAAGTATCAAATACTACATAGAAATGGTGGTTTAAAAAACACACCCATTTACTACAAGCAAGTGTTCATAATCTGGATAATGAATCTGCAAGGACATTCAATTTACCCTGAATAGGAAAAACAGTGAAGTTGTACTGTTGTAACAACAACGATCACCTTGTTAAACGTGAATTTAGTGACCTAGATGACTTAAGAAAAGTCAATGGACAATGGTCCGTTTCCAGCACAAAATGAGATCCTAACAAATACCTAGAGAGTTTGGAAACAGCCCAAATAATAGCTAAACACTCTCTCTCTATAGTGGCATATCGCGTTTCAGCCGGAAGAAACTTTCTGAAAAGGGCGAAATGCCAAATCTGTTGCTACTAACGGTGCCTTGGGAGTCCTTCCTTTCTGGCTTGTCTTCTGACACACTTTACACGACCGACAGTAAACCTTTACATCCTTATTGTATCCACGCCAGTAAAACTGGGACAACACTCTACAGCGAGTTCTTGCAATACCCATGTGACCCGCAAAAGGGATGTCATGTGCTGTCCTTAACACTGTATTCTTCAGTTCCACTGGAATAACCACTTGTGTAATGACTGAATGTTGCTCTGCAAAGCATCTGATTAGAATGGAGTTCCTAACCTCAAACCAGTACCGAGCAGACTTGGTATGCCGTATGTTCTTGGACTCAGCCCACTGAAACAAAGGCAGAAGGGAAATGTCTTTCCTCTGCATGTCTACAAAATCCGATGCTGTAATTCCAGCAACCGTAGGCACCCAAGGGATATTATTGGGTTGCGATATCATAATATTTGCATCCTCAGCCTTAGTCTGAGCCCTCGTCATTACTGCGTTAGCAACCAAATCATGCCCATTTTCCCACTCCTCAATATCCTGACTGGTGCAATCATGAACCCCATTAACATTTCCAATAATGAGATCAGCGATGGGAGAATCAAGGACGCATACTCGAACTCTACCCGACAAGAAAGGGGTGTCGATCTGCACAATCGCCAATGGATAGTACTCGACCTTACCACCAAATGTAATGCATTTTGCCATCTTTCCAATATTTTACGTATCCTTAATAAATGTCTTCCTAATGCCAATGGTTGTACACCCCGTGTCCCTCAAAACAGATACAGGTTTATTCTCCACAAAACCCTTATGTAAAGTTAAGGTGCCATTCCCATCAACTGATGAAAGGCAAGGCAAAGTATGGCCAAATATTAAAATAGGCTTGCCATCAGGCTCGAACAATGGTCTGCACCCCTCACACTCCTCGCTATTAAATGTATCAAGTACAGTAGCTGAATTTGCATGCTCAGTGTTTTCCTTTGGGCTCTCTTTTCGACTGTTTCTTTTCTCATTACAATTGGGGCAGTGGGAATCCGTCTCTTGGCGCTTGTACGGGCTTCTCTTTGGACTGCCATTATAATTTTTCTTTGGGCTGGCATATGGACTTCTTTGTGGGTTGAAGGGACACCTCTCTGGGTCCCTCCCACATTGATAAGATAGATGACGCCTTGAGCCACACTTATAACAACCCCTTCTACTGTAGCCTGACCCAAAAGAAGGGTACTGTCTCTTAGGAGAATATCTTCTGTCCCCGTTCCATCTTCTATTTCCACCATCTTTCCCAACATATCTGTCTAAGCTGCGGGCCCGAGGATGTATGTATGGCTTCTTTTCAGTTTTGTCTTGAGCCACACAAGCTGGAAAGGTCTCAGCAGCTGTCTGCTTGTGAATAGGCTTCCCCGGGTGCGCATTGACATACTGCTGCCCTAGCTCTGACATAATATTTATATCTTTTGGCTTTCGCTCTTGTAGAAAAGCCACTAACTCTGGATTGCAAGACGATAGAACCTTGTCCTGTAGCATAAGGTCGGTTAGCCCATCAAAATCCTTCACAATACCTGATAGTTCAATCCACCTATTGAACAGCAACTTGATTTCAGCAATAAACTCACTAAAGTCATTGCTTGTTGTAGGAATAGATTCCTTAAATCTTTCACGGTACCCTTGAGCTGTCAGTCTAAATCTTCGAAGAAGTGTCTCTTTCACTGTGTCATAATTCATGCGATCCTCTACTGGCAATGCAAAGACACATTGTAAACTTCTTCCGGTGAGCAGATTATTGAGCAGACTTGGCCAATCTTCTTTCTTAACCTTCCAAGATACTGCTTCTTGTTGAAACCTTTCTAGATACACGTCCATCATATCGACGCCCTCAACAAAGGATGGGAGTCGCAGCTTGAAAGGACGAGTAGACTCCTTAGTAGCTGGTCTAGAACTCGCAGCCTCAAGTTCCAGTTTCTTCAAAGTAATTTCTTTATCCGCTTGAATTTCAGCTTTCCTTGTCTCTTCCTTCTTTGCTTCTACCTCGATTTCAGCTTTCCTTGTTTCTTCTTTCTTTGCTTCTCTTTCAGCCTCAATTTCAGCTTTCCTTGTTTCTTCCTTCTTTGCTTCCCTGTCAGCCTCAATTTCTAACTTCCTAAGATCTCTTTCCTCATTGCGTATCCTCCGTTCCTCAGCATCCGCAAATTTAGTCTCAGCCCATAATTCAAGTTCATCCCCTGATTTACCAAGTGCCTGTCCCTTGGTGATAAAATCCAAGACGCTAGTCATCCTGCAATATTTATCAACTATGATAACTATGAACAAATGATGCAACCAAAAAAACAATTAAGGAGAGAGGGAAAAAAATGTATACCACCTGATAAGTCAAATGGTGTCTGGAAAACTATAATGGATACCCCTACTCCTATGAAGAACGTCTGTCATACACCACAGATTTTGAACAACTCTTCACACTGGGTCTACACACTGGGTCAATCTCTTGTATCAGTCAGTATGCATTACAAACTGTAATAGACCAAAATAAAATGTGTTTGCTTATGTTAACACAAATGGTATGATGATGATTGAAATGATAATCACAGAACACACGACACTACAACCACTGATAGGCCGGTGAAGAAGAAGTTATAGACCAAGAAAGTAAGAATAGACTTTCTATTTACACCCAACCCTATCAAACGAACAAAAACAGGATATCGTAAAATAACTTATATACACGGACAGGAGAGCAAAGGACTGAGAATCGCAACAGAAAAACACCACGAAAGAAAGACTATTATACAAGACAATAAGTAAACAAACTAAACGCAAACAACTAACACCAACAATTGTTCCACAAATTACACGAGGCTTCACAACTCCCCAAGTCTTAGACAGATTGGGTTCCCTACAGCGCAATTTGACTCACAAAACCTATTAAAGACGACACAAGGCAAATTTCTTCAATGAAGAAAGATGGATTGTGCTCACCACTCACAATCACTCTTATACAGAAATTGAAATTAAATACTACCACACAATATGAACAAAACAAAAACAAAACACTGGACAATGAAGTACCACAAGAGCTCTACTCGTGCACCCTGCAGCAAGGGCAAACAGGAATGAATATATGAATATTTAACTCATAACAAAAGCTAATATAAAAATAACATAAGTTTCAAGTACACTGTAGAAGTGATAGACAGAAGGAAGTCTAGATATGACGAAGCAAAATTGTCAAGTTCTAAAAGGAACTAGTATCAAAATAAATTAAGTTTAGTACACCTTTAAATATAACAGATCATAGGGTTCACATATAACGTTAATTAATCTGCAAAAATGCTATTGAAGAAAGAATGGAATTAATAAAAAATAAAAAAACCCTTATTAGTTCCGGGCAATAACCTTATCAAGGAAGAAATAAATAACCAAATAAATTAATTAAAAGAAGTATAGCCTATATATAAAAGAAAATATACAGACGCACAAGTCAAGTAAACAGAAGACTTGAAATCTACAAAATTAATAATAAACTTAACTTAACATATCCTGTGTCCGCTGCTCCACTTGAGATAGGCGCAGGCTTGGAGTCCCGAAGTTACAGCTCAATGATGGACACCACAAACAACACACTTCACGCTACAAAACAGAACAGTCAAATCGAACTCAGCTCCTACGTGCACCTCTCACAAGACCCAGCAGACGATTTTTCGTGTCAACAGTCATGCCGAACTACACAGCACAGATAAATTGACGACAGATCAGCACACTCGTCACGGGGCGGAATAACACAATATCAGTGCGCCGAGGTAAACAAGACTGATTACCGCTTTTTCATTCTTCGTGCTACATTCCAAAATAACACTGTCGATTTCGTCAAAACTGTCCCTTCGCCTCTCCTCCAGTGATTAAACTATTTTTCGTTCTTAAATATTCAGTCCTTCTGCAGCTATACCATTGCTGACTATCACTGAAATGAAAACTTCAGTTTTGCACATTAAGTTCCTGTGACCTGATTCAAACAAATAGGCCTAGTTCTCTGTTCCGCTTGATATAATTTTTCCAACAACAATTCATGAGAAGGCGAAATTGTCAAAAATTCTGCAGAAAATTAGGGGTGGGTCCTCTCTTCCATTTACGAGTCCCCCAAAATTGTCAAGTGCTTGCTGTGTGTACACATTGACAAATATGTATTACATACACATGGAGCGACAAACATGGCTCGTTTTTCACAGCTAATTGTTAACTCACTAAACTCCAACACGTAGATACGATATCCGACGACTTTATGTCACAAACTTGAGTATAACACAATAACACAGGCAGACTGCCGCTTTGGCCATAAATCATCACATCAGAAAAGCACAATATATGATGTGCATAATTAGAACAGCATCTCATGGAAAGAATTTCACAATATCTTAATATATTTCCTATTTTCCTTCAACCATTTCGCCTTCCCTCTCCACGTAATCTCTCCTCGCTCTAATCTCTGTCTCGAATGACCTTTTTACACACCTCTGACCCTTTTCACGCTGACCAGTCTTCACCACCACTTCGTTCACAACAACTCAGCCATGCCCGTGAACTCGACATTAGCGCTTACTGCTACTAATGCATTCATGCCCGCAAGCAAACTTAACATTCACTCACTTCAACTCACAACTTACATAAACATATCTAGTTCCCACCGGAGCATGAGTACTGACATTCAATTTCTATAAACCGTTCGCATAGCTATCCGAGGGCGCGTTTTTATGAGTTTGTAAGTAAAATTTGGTGCTAGGCTATATAAAAACCAGCCTCAAATGTTCTTTACAGTGTCAAATGCACTTGTTGACCTGAATTGCGTTCGTTTTTGTAATCGTTACAACGCAGTGGTCAATAGTGTTTATGACGCAATTTTTTACCACAGCTCATGTTGCGCGCACGTGAAAGTAACAAAATTTGGGGTGAACACTATTCACTGATAATGCAACTGAAACCCTATAAAAGGATAACGCTACACACAAAAATTCAGTTCATTTTCAAGCAGACATTTATGGCGTCTCTATTGATAAATTTAAGGAACATTGCTATTGGCCGACTGCCTGCAGGCGAAAGTCAAAGTCAGGTTGCCAGGCATCTAAACGTGCATCAGAGTACCATCAGTCGACTTTGGCACCGATTCCAAGCCACTGGCTCAGTTGAAGACCGGCATCGCAGTGGACGACCCAGAGTGACAACAACAGCGGAGGATCGCTTTATTCGGCTTCGTCACATCAGAGACAGATTTACAATAGCTTCCTCAACTGCCCAGTCATTGCCTGCAGGACGTCATGTGCCTGATCAAACTGTCCGGAATAGACTGCATGACGCTGGACTTTGGGCACAACGACCTCACCGAGAACCTGTCCTTACGCGCCGCCAGCGCCAAAATCGACTTCTTTGGGCCAACCAGCATCGTCCCTGGGCAGTTGACAATCAATGGAGACATGTCTGGTTTAGTGACGAATCTTTCTTTTTGTTGCAGCGTCATGATAGACGGCGTAGGCTCTACCGTAGGCGAAATGAACGTTTTGTCCAAAATTTCGTTCATGAAGCTCCGCCGCACGGTGATGGAGGTGCAATGGTGTGGGGAATGATCAGTTACAACGGAAGGAGTCAATTGGTGTACATTGAAGGAGGCTTGAATGCGCAACGATACGTCAATGAAATTCTTCGACCCCATGTCCTTCCACATTTGGCTGCCCAAAGGTCTGTGTTTCATCAGGACAACGCCAGACCCCATTGTGCACGGTTGACCACGCAGTTCCTGACTGCCAACAACATTCTCACCCTTCCCTGGCCATCCCTGTCTCTAGACATGAGTCCGATTGAGTACCTATGGGATGAGCTGCATAGACGTGTTTGTCGCCGAGACGTTGCTCCAGCCAATCGTCGTGATCTGTTCCAGGCACTCCAGGAAGAGTGGGCAGCCATCCCACAGGCCCACATCAGACGTCTGATCGCATCCATGCCCAGCAGATGCCAGTCGCTGATCGATGCAAGAGGAGGCCACACAGCATACTAACGGGAAAGCCCGTACGCCAAAAAACTCTCGTGACCCAGATCCAAAACAACTGTCAATTGATTGGTTGAACCCTAAGGTATTCTTGTGTGCAATTTGAACAATTAAATCATTAAATTAAAAAAGGTTATTGAATGTCAAAATTATGGCTTTGTGTGTACCTTCAGTAGCTATGCGTTTCTTTTTTTTGAACAGTGTGTATATATATGTAAATATATTATCAATGTGTGCTTATGGTAATATTGGTTTACGTAGAATTATTGTGCTATTTCTGGAGGATAACCCGAAGTGTTGGTTTAGTTTAAGTGCGTATTAAATTAGTAGAACGAACCGATTAAGCTAGGTGATTGTGGAAAGAGTTTTAAAGATATTATGCTTGCTGGAAAGGACTGGAAGAAGGAATGATTGGAACAGATTGATTTTCTGTATTATTTGATATATGACACAATGATTACCATAAGGTCTATATGATTTTATAGAAGCAAATCATGGACAGAACTGTAACAAGTGCGTTACTGTAATATTGTGCTAGAACTTGAACGAACTGTGTTATTCATGACTTACTATGTTTCTTATGATTAACCACAGCTTGCCTGAACTGTCTCATTATACGTCCTGACGGGGTAGGGAGACAATGAGCGATACTACGTAGGTTGTATATTATATTTCAGGTTATATCCTGCCTTGAGTGTCGTACTAAATCTTTTGTGACCAAGTCAGCTATAGCACGTTTCACTAGCTTTGCCCAACTTCAAATGTAATTATCTGATTAACCGTCTAACGTATTAATGCCATTTTTTGCATACGATGTTATATTGGGTTAGACCCAACAAATATATACTTTATATCTGTGCATCTTGTCCAGTTCCCACAAACGGATGAAATCCTTTGATCTTTGTCGGCATACTAATTATTGTGTATCGAAAAAAGAAATTTTACCACTTCAGTCACAGATTCTGTGAATTGAATAGGCATAGGCGTGTCTACTATTACAATAATGTGGCCATCACGTTTGCATATGAATACCTGTTGAAGATGATTTCTTAAATGATCTGCATGGGAGATACTCGTGACATTGTTTGTCATTGACATTTAATGCGCTACCAAACTGGACCTTCATTGATCTGATTATTTCAATAGGTATCACCACTTTGCGGTTCATAAATATCATAATGGAAAGTTTCTCCTCTACTGTGCTTGTAAATAACGGTAAGGTCATCTTTAAAGAAATTAAACTTCATCCGAATCATAATCAGATGTCTCTGAGAAATTGATAATCAATCTCGGCTGAATGAAGGACAAACCATCATTCGTCCAATATTTCTCTTCCTCTTGTAACACATGGTTCTCACATTTCTTCCAATAATCCCTGGCTATGTTCGAGATGGCGGCTTTTGTAAGTATTTCAACATCTTTTAATTTGAACGTCCTATTTTCTGTTGCTACCTGTTCCTTAATTTTAGCCCAGACTAATTCTATTGGGTTTAAGTGAGAATGGTAAGGAGGCAATCTTAAACATCTGTGACCATGTTCATGGATTGCCTTGTCTATGTGAAATATCTTTGTATGCTGTGTATTTTTTACAATTTCAAGTAATTCAGGCTTCAGGGACATTTCGTTGAATGGAATGTTGTTTTTGGTCAGCCAAATCTTTATTACATCTTTAGTACTTGATGAATTAGGAAATTTATCTTCTGGTGCCACAACGTTGTGATATGAAGCATTGTCCATTATCAAACACGACGGTCTATCCAATGAAGGAAGTACATGATTCACAATCCAATCTTGAAATATCTTGCCATTCATCTCTGTATGATAATCCCTATTATCTGTGGATTTTGAAACAAATATGAGTTCAGTATTATTTAGAAGCCCGTGATGGCTGCTTCCTGCATGTGCAATTATTAGGCGCTGTCCTTTGCTGCTTGGTACTAGTCTCTTAGTTGTTCCATCAGATGATTGCCATTCTCGTTCATTACTGTGGTGCGCATTGATCCAAGTTTCATCTAAATACACAAAATCATAACAATCTCTTCTCATTTCTCTGACCTCGCGTAAATATTTGCTTCTCATTGCAACTATATGATGCTTCTCACAAATAAGGTTTCTACCACCAACATATTTTCTAAAAGTGAATCCCAAACTCCTAATAGTCCTCCATAGCGTAGATTTGGAAATATCAATGTCATTATTCTTTCTTAACCAAATTTTCAATTTCCTTAAAGTCACTGCCTCATTATTGTGAAACATATTGCAAATTTCTCTGCGGATCAATTCTCTGTCAAAATTATCCACCACTCTTGGCCTAATTTTCGTGTGTAAAACACTGGAATTAGACATTTCAGATGTCGCTATCCAGCGGTGCAATGATCGTTTGCTTATCCCCAAGGCGTGAATAGTCCTCTTTTGTGGGTTTGAAATAGAATGATATAGTTTTCCTCGAGTAAAAGCTTGATATAAACTGTTTTATGTTCAAGAAGTGCGATTTCACGCAATTTCACTCAAAAATCATGCCAAATACTTGATAAACCAAAAATGTGCAAATGAGGTCGTATAATTTACTGTAGACATTTCAATATGTGTGCGTGTGATGTGTGTTGGCAAGTAGGATTTTATATTATATCGCAAAGAGACGAAAATTGAAACCAATGGCCGCATTTTAATGAAAAATTTAATTCATAGGGTCTATACCATTTCAAATTCACACACAAAATTTCACTTATATGCGTTATATATTCGCTGAGATATAGCATTTTGAAGTTGGGCAAAGCTAGTGAAACGTGCTATAGTAGATGCTCAAGTTGTTCAGAGCATTTGCCAGTATCAACTGTGTTATCTTGACGATTGGAAGACCCGCAGTTGTGGGGTTCTCTCCGATCATACTGCTGTACGAGGCCTGAGAAGGAACTTTTACAGATAAGTAGCTCTTGGTTGGGCTACTTCAACTTACAAAAATACCAGACTTACGAACAAACTGTGCTATGATGATATCAAATTCTGTGGTTTATTTAGAAGACAATTGACAGTCATATCAGTTTTTATGACTTTATCATAAATTAACATTGATATTATATTCAAGAAAGCACAGAAGAAAGACAGATTTTATCAAAGATAAAGAAAACAGCTGAAGTGACCTTTATTAGTTACAATAAATTAACTGTAAATGTGACATATATATATATATATATATATATATATATATATATATATATAATATATATATATATATATATATATATATATATATATATATATATATATATATATATATATATATATATATATATATATATATATATATATATATATATATATATATATATATATATATATATATATATATATACTGAAGCACATTAAAAACGCACCACCTGTATAATCCAGGAACAGAGTGTGAAATGTAAATATAAGTGTTTACAAGTTTACATATTTGGAATCTTTATTCATTTTTCCTATGAATGCAGAGGCGTGGTAACCATTAAGGAGGTAAATGCTGGTATAAAGTATTTCAGATGAAGCTGACAGTTGGCCTAACGCTCTGAACTCAAGGTTTGTGTTGTATTGTGCTCAGTGTAGAACTAGAGTATCAATTAGTTATGAAGTAGAAGGTACATCCTTCTTGTTTTCAGGGACCGTGGTCTTGATGGTACTGAGCAGCACCTGGTCAGAGCTTTGCTGAATCCAGAGTCGGACAGCATACTCCTTGGTCCATTTAGCTATCAGTGAGGTGTCTCCAGAGCCCAGAGGAGAATTCGAGCAGAGGAGTCCTTTCCTGCCGCCATCACGCAAGATAAGCTGATTTGGCCAGCTGAGCTCAACATTATGTCCCCTCATCTTGAAATGACTTTGTAAAAATAACATTCAGAGGGGAATTTAATTGTCTTAATATCAGGAACTGAGAACATCTCCAATACTAGTCCCAAAAGACAAACTATTGAAGTCATGATGACAAATACCAACAGAGCTTGAACAAAACAAAACCAGTATTACCTCATATTACCACTACACAACTGACACACATAGGATATTTTTAATAATATATGTCACTACAATATTCATATTGATAAAGTCTGTACATATACTTGTAATTAAAATTGATTGTGATTCCTGGTTCCTTTGTATTTGAATCAGGACACATATACCTTTATGATAACAATGAATACATATTGTTATTTGAAAAGTTATCAGTGACTCCTTAAGATATTCTCATAGAGTGTTATATGTATGTGAGTGTCACAGTGTTGTCAAGAGTAGTGGATTAAATTAAATTGTTTATCTGTCTGTTGTTGTGACTTACACTTCATCATACACATACCCTAGACACATAACGTAGTCATCACACTATTCCAGAATAATTCTGACTGAGATATATAGATATGTGGTAGCAAGTAAGGTTATCTATAATACACTACTCTTAATAGATATAGATACCTTCACAGCTGATCTCAGTCAGTACACTAAGTCCCCTATAAATATTTATAACATCCCACTTCACCACATATATTATTATATTTTATTTAGTGGAGAGAAATTTTAGTAATCTTAATAAACAATATTGACTTTATACTAGTTGTTGGCAGTGAATAACTTAATTGTTGTTTAGAGATTTTGTTAGTTATCGTTGAGGACTATGTCAATGAAATACTTAGTTTTCGTGGTGACTTTGTTAAGTGTCGTCAGTGACTTATGTGTTTATGTGTTACTGCGAGATGAACTGTGTCAACAAACTAAAGGTGAGAGATAACATTACATTATACGCTATATCACGTGCCAGGAAACACCAACATGTAGCTGCATTCTCATCCGGAAGAACCTACCTGAGTTGAACAAGGTTGCTAATAATTCTAGAGATGGGTGGTAATCAACATCTAGGGCATGTAGCCTTTCTGATCACTGAACACTTACATGAACACATTCATGAACATAACATGTACATCGCCACTTAATGGCTATATAATGCAACCAGAGATAAACAGTTATTGTGACAAAACGTCTGAATATGCTCTTTTGTGTGATCACTCGCACCTTCAGCCCTCCTGCAGTATCCTTTCTGTTTCTTCATTTTTTTCACTCATCGCTTTTAATTGGCATAAATCATGCCTTTTTATTCGTTATTTTCATTATTTTGCTCTTTTGCTGGACATAGCATGGTGAAATCTCTAACACGCCACTCCCCTATAGCAGTATTTGTTACGGGAGTAATGCGTATCTTATTCTTTCACACTTCACTCCCAGACTGTTGTTACGATTCGCCAGGTTTGGTGACCCGGCCAGCGATAATATTTTATCGCCTAATCTGTCTGACCGCCTGTGGAAACGGGGCGGTCAAACATTTAAACCCATTGGAAAGCTGTTGATCATGTTGACACAAGCCGGTATTGTGATACGATGAAAGAAGACCATACGGTCTGACAAGACATCTGTCTTGATAAAGGGGATAAACATAGGTGAGCCGGAAGTCTTAGTTAACGATATGACATCACTGTGTAAGAGGCCACTCGTGTATATTAAATTTAATATTTTCAAATACGCGTCGGATGAGTAATGATAAACTTCCCCACCCAAAACAGGGCTTGGTAGATTGGATTGGTTCGCCAGAATCTTCTATGGTTTGACTGGAACTTTCGACGGAAACACAGCTGGTATTTGAAACTAAGGATTGTGAGATATAATCTAACAAACTCGGAGTCACAACACACAGCACACAGACAGACTGCATCGCAGCGGCAACTAAACACCTTCTACAAGAAAGAGGAAATAGAATACGACTTATCTTTCCACAACTATAAGTACCAGATCGAGTATTGGGCAACTTTGGAAGTACAAGTAAACCCGCAATGTTAATACAAGATTGGAAACTTGGGAATTTTATCACAAGGAGTCATAAGAGGAATTATAGATTTCCAGACCAAGTGTTTCACCCGTCATAAAAGGAATTATAGATTTCCAGACCAAGTGTTTCCCCCGTCATAAGAGGAATTTCTCAGACTCAGAAGTGATTCGAACAACATCTAAATACAGGGCTGTGGGTCCATTCTTATCTGCGCCAGGAGAAGTGTGTATTCCCAAAATTTTGGTTTAAGTGTAAACAATTTATTTACTAATGTAAATTGTACAGGTTTCTTGCTAAGTGGTTATATATGAGGGTAGCAACCTCAAGATATGAAAATAGTATATGCATGAACCACTACTGCAAGTGCTGGTGATTGTTTCAAACTAGTCCTGCGGGAAACCCGACAGCAGAGATGACTCCAGAACTCAGACGAGTGTAAGGATGAGTAATAAGTGATGATTACATCACATGTGCCTAAAGTGTATAGAATCATGTTGTGAGATTTATATACTTTGTTTTAATTGTAATTCAGGCAGATCATTATTCACGCACTCCAGACGCAATTTCCTAGTTGACACCCAGAAGGGTATTGGTAAATTTTCATCATATTCCCTGAGTTACATTGTGTGCTTGGGAATTTAATTCTTCTGAGAGGTTAATATTCGTGGGTGGAGCGCATGAAAATGGGCCTGTTAGTTTGCGGAGAACAAATGTACTGAGGCATTGTTTTCTTTCTAATTTGTCACAGTTCGTGGTTACAAGACATCAGACTTAAGTACTGAAGTTCCTACGCCACTATTGTGAGAGAAGAGTATCACCACCAACCGCCTACAGTGGACACATTATGTGGAGAAGTGTACTCATCACCAAAAAGAAGTGGAGCTAAGTTTTATATAACAGGCTACAGCAAAAATACAGGCATTATTATTATTATTATTGTTAACGCCCTACCAAAACCTCAATGAGGAGACATTTAATATAACTTTAGCCCAATTTTCCATATTTATTTTCCCATGTTACAGACTAATTGACTATTAAATTTGTTGTATGTTATTTTATGGCGGACCAGATAATAAGTTAACAAATTTGCTTAGCCCTTAAGCAGCGTTTGTTCTTGACTTTTGGGAATTTCTTGTGAAGGCTCCCCTAAGGTAGAAACGACACTCATCTTCTATCTACATCTTTGCCAAGAGTAATCTTGCGCGACGATAGATGCCTTGGACGACCTTCTTTTAGATACGCTTGCGTTGTGAAAATTTGTGTGTGTATATATAGTTTTATGTGTACATGTGTATGTAAATGTGAAAAAACCGAAAAAGAAAATGAAGAAGAATAAAAAAAGGAGGAAGAAGAAGAAGAAGATAAAGAGAAGAAGAGGAAAAATTAGAAGAGAAAGAAGAAGAAGAGAAAGAAAAGGTAGAATGAAGAAGATGAAGAGGAAGAAGAAGGAGTAGAGGTAGAAGACCAAGAAGAAGAGAAAGAAGAGGAAGAAGAAGAAGAGAAGAAGAAGAAGACGAAGAAGAAGAAGAGAAAGAAGAGGTAGAATGAAGAAGATGAAGAGGAAGAAGAAAGGGAAGAAGGAGAAGAAGAAGAAGAAGAAGAAGAAGAAGAAGAAGAAGAAGAAGAAGAAGAAGAAGAAGAAGAAGAAGAAGAAGAAAAAGAAGAAGAAGAAGAAGAAGAAGAAGAAGAAGAAGAAGAAGAAGAAGAAGAAGAAGAAGAAGAAGAAGAAGAAGAAGAAGAAGAAGAAGAAGAAGAAGAAGAAGAAGAAGAAAAAGAAGAAGAAGAAGAAGAAGAAGAAGAAGAAGAAGAAGAAGAAGAAGAAGAAGAAGAAGAAGAAGAAGAAGAAGAAGAAGAAAAAGAAGAAGAAGAAAAAGAAGAAGAAGAAGAAGAAGAAGAAGAAGAAGAAGAAGAAGAAGAAGAAGAAGAAGAAGAAGAAGAAGAAGAAGAAGAAGAAGAAGAAGAAGAAGAAGAAGAAGAAGAAGAAGAAGAAGAAGAAGAAGAAGAAGAAGAAGAAGAAAAAGAAGAAGAAGAAGAAAAAGAAGAAGAGGAAGTAGAAGTAGAATGAAGAAGATGAAGAGGAAGAAGAAAGGGAAGAAGGAGAAGAAGAAGAAGAAGAAGAAGAAGAAGAAGAAGAAGAAGAAGAAGAAGAAGAAGAAGAAGAAGAAGAAGAAGAAGAAGAAGAAGAAGAAGAAGAAGAAGAAGAAAAAAAAAAAGAAGAAGAAGAAGAAGAAGAAGAAGAAGAAGAAGAAGAAGAAGAAGAAGAAGAAGAAGAAGAAGAAGAAGAAGAAGAAGAAGAAGAAGAAGAGGAAGAAGAAGAAAAAAAATAGGAAGAAGATGAAGAGGAAGAAGAAGAAGAAGAAGAAGAAGAAGAAGAAGAAGAAGAAGAAGAAGAAGAAGAAGAAGAAGAAGAAGAAGAAGAAGAAGAAGAAGAAGAAGAAGAAGAAGAAGAAGAAGAGGAAGAAGAAGAAAAAAAATAGGAAGAAGATGAAGAGGAAGAAGAAGAAGAAGAAGAAGAAGAAGAAGAAGAAGAAGAAGAAGAAGAAGAAGAAGAAGAAGAAGAAGAAGAAGAAGAAGAAGAAGAAGAACAAGAACAAGAAGAAGAAGAACAAGAACAAGAAGAACAAGAAGAACAAGAAGAACAAGAACAAGAACATGAACAAGAACAAAAAGAGGAAGGAGAAGAAGAAGAGAAAGAGGAAGAAGAATAAGGGGAAGAAAAAGAAGAAGAGGAAGTAGAACACGAGAAAGAAGAGGTAGAATGAAGAAGATGAAGAGGAAGAAGAAGGGGAAGAGGGAGAAGAAGAAGAAGAGAAAGTAGAGGAAGAAGAAGAAGAAGGAGTGGAAGTAGGCGAAGAAAAAGAAGAAGAATACGAGGACGAAGTGTTTAAAGGCCTGGAGTCATCATTAACATCACCATTAGTGCTGTCATCGCGTGTTTGGAGGCATAATGTCACCATTAACATCACCATCAGTGTTGTCATCTCGTGTTTGAAAGCCTGGAGTCACCATTAACATCACCATTAGTGCTGTCATCTCGTGTTTGGAGGCATAGCGTCACCATTAACATCACCATTAGTGCTGTCATCTCGTGTTTGGAGGCATAGCGTCACCATTAACATCACCATTAGTGCTGTCATCTCGTGTTTGGAGGCATACTGTAACCATTTACATCACCATTAGTGCGGTCATCTTGTGTTTGGAGGCATACTGTCACCATTAACATCACATTCAGTGCTGTCATCTAGTGTTTGGAGGCATAGTGTCACCATTAACATCACCATTAGTGCTGTCATCTCGTGTTTGGAGGCATAGTGTCACCATTAACATCACCATTAGTGCTGTCATCTCGTGTTTGGAGGCATAGTGTCACCATTAACATCACCATTAGTGCTGTCATCTCGTGTTTGGAGGCATAGTGTCACCATTAACATCACCATTAGTGTTGTCATCTCGTGTTTGGAGGCCTGGAGTCACCATTAACATCACAATCAGTCCTGTCATCTCGACGTTGTGGATACGTGCTTCCTCGCAACAACACCCCGCATAATTTACACATCTCTACATCTTTAAAAGCAAACATCCAATCGCCGGGCTCTGTGTTCCAGGCAATTGATAAATATCCCGCCCACTCATCAATTACACAACAACGCCCTTGACGAAACAGATATTGAGGTTGACATTTTATAGAACTTAAATTTCAGCAACCAGGTCATTTCGACCTATCTCAGGGGCGAATAACCCTAGACTTTTCAAAACTGCTGTTACTTGAATCAAATGAAAATGCGTAGCTGCGTACCAGTGGGTCGGTCATTAGCGCGAGGGATCGTTTACATTAGTATCATTGTTTGTTTATGGATGCTTAAGATTTTAAGATCATGAAGACGTACTAAGGTTTCAGGAAGCCTTGCATTCCATACGGTCGTCGCTTGTCTGAACTCAGCCTAAGGACGAATGACTTAAGATTTGCTGGAGATTTGTGACAGACATTGTGACCTGTCAAAACATTGTCTCTTACAAGTTATTTTACTTCTTCTTCTTCTAGTACCTGTGGCATTGTCGATCACGACTTTTCACCACTTCCTGTCTCTTATACTTTTTATGAATTTAGTTGGTGAAATCTTTCAATCCCATGATGTGAAAATGTTCAGTATGTTTCTTTGTCTTCCTCTCTTGTTTCTTCAATCGTTCCTGTTGTCACAATATATTCCAGGTTTCTTCATCCTATAACAGGTTCACAAAACTAGATTGCTTCCTTCTAATGTTAATGTAGTAAGCTGCCGGCACGTAGTGGCTTCTATCTTGATTTTCTGGTTATTCTATTTAGCTGTACGCGGTATTCTAAACATTCATCTTTATCGTTTCCAGCGTTTTTCCTTCTTGTTTACTAATTGTCCATGACTGACTTCCACATATTACGATTGGCTCTAACACTGAAAAACTCTCTTCTAGACACCACTTACTGATCGTCATCTTCATCATTCTACTTTAACACTCGTTATTGAGCATGAGTCCATAACTGGGGAATGTATGCACAACCGTATCGTCACACACTCGTTACTGAGCAAGAGTTCATAACTGGGGAATGTATGCACAACCGTATCGTCACACACTCGTTACTGAGCATGAGTCCATAACTGGGGAATGTATGCACAACCGTATCGTCACACACTCGTTACTGAGCATGAGTTCATAACTGGGGAATGTATGCACAACCGTATCGTCACACACTCGTTACTGAGCATGAGTTCATAACTGGGGCAATGTATGCACAACCGTATCGTCACACACTCGTTACTGAGCATGAGTTCATAACTGGGGAATGTATGCACAACCGTATCGTCACACACTCGTTACTGAGCATGAGTCCACAACTGGGGAATGTATGCACAACCGTATCGTCACACACTCGTTACTGAGCATGAGTTCATAACTGGGGAATGTATGCACAACCGTATCGTCACACACTCGTTACTGAGCATGAGTCCATAACTGGGGAATGTATGCACAACCGTATCGTCACACACTCGTTACTGAGCATGAGTTCATAACTGGGGCAATGTATGCACAACCGTATCGTCACACACTCGTTACTGAGCATGAGTTCATAACTGGGGAATGTATGCACAACCGTATCGTCACACACTCGTTACTGAGCATGAGTCCACAACTGGGGAATGTATGCCTCATAGCACTGCATGGGCTCTACCTATAGTGGTTTATGTAACACTTATTTATATAATGAGGGTGCCATCTCCAAACACAACGTTATGATATGTTCGATGCAACAGTAGTTCTATAATATTTATCACCTCAGAGGTCCGCGGAACCGAACGAGATCATGTTGTTCTGGTGTACTGTCACGTAGGGTTTATATTCATTTAATTTCCTACATCTTCTTCCTATTCTTTCACCCGAATTCTCTCTTTTATTATCTCTGTATTTCCTTTTTCCTGTATATTTTTCATCCATTCGTTTTGCGAATATTATTTTCATATAATTCGCAAACTTTACCTGTTTTCCTTTCTCTAAAACTGAGAATCGCACCTGGGTGGTATTGCGTACATGTCAGTCGCGCTGGTCGGACGATAGGCGTGAATTTACAGCATTCGCTAGACATTCGTCTGAGGGTCTCTGGCCTGGGGCGTGAAAATTCACCCGAGGGACATGGAAAGTAGACAGAGAGTCTGCATTTCAGTAAACGCATGAGGTTTTTTCGTCAGAAAAAAACCCGGCGTAGCGTGAAAATCCACTCCGCACTGCAGACGGTGGTCTGAGATTTGCAACTCATGCAAGCCCTCGGCCACTGATGGCTGTTACGTCACGCGATAAGCGAACGAAGGTGTTATACGGACAGGGGAGACTATTTCGCTTGGCGAAATAAGATTAGGATCCTGTGTCCGATTTTAAAGATATCGGCCAAGTTTGAAACTTTAATTTCATTCTCGCTCATAGACTCACAGTAGATAGGTTGCTCGTAAACAGAATAGCTGTTAGCGAAGATCTCAGTTTGTTTCGGCAATTTGTCGAACTTCTAGACTTCCAGAAATATTTTCAGCAATTTTATTCTTAAGTTGTGTGACTACCTGTAATTCTGTGGTTGAGGTAACTAATATGATAGATATATAGATTTTGTGAGTGTTAAAGTGTTAAATCGCTTAATTCATTTTAATCTATTTCCTTTAGCGCAGAAGAGAAATAAAGTGGTAGGCTATTATATTTTCTAGGGAAGCATTCAGTGGAAAGCAGTATAAAATTAAAATTTCTAGCTTATAACGGCAATTGTAGCTATTTATGAATTTAATTTAACCGCTAATACTCAGTCGAGTGTATTTTTCTAAACTAACGTATAAACTCTAGAATCGAGCCTCATGAATGGTGACGGAATACGCACGTGTTCCTAATTCATGAGGATTGCTGATTTTTAAATATAACTTACGTCACGGGAAGTTTAAATGATAAGCAAAGCTCTCTGCTTGCAAGTTTAAATGTAAGTTATAACCAGTACATATTCTGTTTATTATATTATATGTGTTATTTTTCCTCCTCACAGTGAAAGTTTTGGGGTGACCCTAACTTTACCAGCACCTAGTAGTAGTTTCCATACTTGTGAAGAAATAGACAGTCCTTATTTTGAACCACGTGGGTTTCTTAAGTACCACTGGTCTACAGTGCATATGCAACCCGAGTTAGCCAGAAATACTATATCCCAATAACGGGTTTTTCAAAGACTGTAATGATAAATACTGGACCTTGGAGCCAGATCTTAATTTCTTCTAGAAAAAACTCTACGTAATCTTTCTGCCTGGTGGCGCGAAATACTTCTAGTATTAACTAACATTTCCCGACTATATATATATATTTTTTTTTGTGGACAAATCTGTGGTGTGACTAAAGTGAATCCTATACTGAGGGAAGGCACCGACCTGACATTCATCATTTCTAGAAACCTACGCTATTGACACTGTGCTCTGCTAACTCCCGCGCCTGGAATAATTTTAGGTGACTTAATCAGACATTTGAACAAATTTGCACACCCAAGTAGTCGTTCCCGGAGACTCCAAGTTAAATACTGTTGCTGTCATTTTCGACGGAGTCATCTGTCAAGTTATTTGCTTATGTTTGTATCATAAGAATAATTGTGTCTTTACCTGCGATGTCAGGTTGATTAGGGGTTGTCTTCCCTTGTTTATTCATTCATTGTGTTTGACCTTTAGGGTCAGAGGTTGACAGTTCGGCGTAGGCCTATGGGAAGGTTTTTTAAGCGGGAGTGAGATATACTTCCGGGAAGCCGGGAGGTCCTGTTTTTCTGAAGGGACCAAGAGTCCATTGTTTTTCGGGGAGAATCTTCGAAGTAACTGCTATGGCAGTTTTCCCCAGTGAATCTCTGTGCGTCGGGATGACGACAGAATTCCTTGTTTAGTTCTGAGGATTCATTTTCCAGGTAATACCGACCTTTATGCATTATTACGCTTTTCGGTGGCAGAACATGTAAAGGATTACCTAGGGTGAACAGCAGCTCACTGATCCGCCATTTCAGAACTTATATATATTTGTGCTCGAGGTAGCCATCCAAGACTGTTAGTCTTATATTGTCCAGAAATCCAGTGACGAAGATATATTGTGGGAGCCGCAGATTGGCGGAACTTCTATCTACAATAAGTATTACTGCAGGGTTGATGATAACCTATTTAACAGAAGTACACGGCCGACGTCAGAACGAGGCCTGTGCTTTCGGCTGTTATACTACAGCCTGATATGTGCAATTGGCGGGGAGTGCCAAGTTGCACCTATGTGTCCAAGTGACTAAGGCATCTGACGCGTTTAGTCAGAGACGCCAAGGGCGACGCTACGAACTGTCATTATTGAAGAACTTTGCTATTGACCATGCACGTCTATTCTGATGTTTACCTTTTTGAATGCCAAATGTATACCTATCGATGTCAGGTCAGCATGACCTTGTTACACTGACTGTTCCTGTTGATATTATGTGTGTTCCCGTCAATAAATGTCTTGAAACATGCCTGCAGTGTCAAAGCATCCTTGATTACTGCATGTGAGAGTATGGGTTGCAGGATCTACATCTATACGAGCCTAAACACATTCGCGTCTTCATTCGCACCCACACTCAATTCATCATACGCTCGCACTACACATCTAACAACATGTATACTGTCTTGGGCCAGTGATCACATCAACAAGAGAAAAAAGACAGTTACATTTCTGGTGGACCAGTTACGTGGGCTCTTATGATACATTTCTTGTCGCCAATGTGGCCTAGAAACTTACATTTCTGATGGACCAGACCTGTGGGTTTAAAAAGAACAGAGCGAGCATTTGACATTATTGTTGACATTTATGGATTCAGAAATTTACATTCCTGGTTGGCTGTTACATGTATGATGTCTCCAGTTTTGGCGAGAAAGTTACAAGAAGGACAAGTACACATTACACTTCTGATCTGTGGGTCTAAGCTACACACGGGACAGCCGTAACACACAGCGCTAATTCTACACTTGCAAGTTTTGGCTACAACAGGACAGATATAGGTCATCAACGGTTGACCCAAATAAACAGTACGAGCATTTATGTTATAATGCTACATAAACCATAACAAGACATGTACTGAAGTTAACTACTAGGCATTTGCTACGTGGACCATAACTGCATAGAAGGCGGGTTCCTATTGTAAACAGTACTGCTGGTTGTTACACGTTTCATTCAACAACAGACTTTTCTAGGTCAGAGCATTCAAGCTACATTGTTGGAGGTCAAGTGTGTTTGTAAACAGTACGTGGAAATGGTAAACATTCAATGTGCAAGCCCTAATTTGAGAAGGTCATAGTAACTTTGGTTCGTGAATACCACTTTATGTTACAGTGGATTTGACGTTCAGTGCGCGTTTGACATTTCGTTTCTGTGTTCGCAAGGAGCAAGGAATTTATTTTAGTTTCAGCTGTGACTGAACTTGTTCTGCAACACATTGAAATTGATTGCTATATTATGTTACTTCTGCTGTTTTTGTGTATTTTTCTGCGGGTTTTTCGGTTGGTGGGTCTTACGGTAAATATGCCACTTGATCGAGGCTTACTGTAAGCGTTCTGTAGGTGCAAATTTTCTTAATTTGGAAATTTGCTAGTGACAATTGGTCGCTATTGATGTTAGCTGTGATGTAATTGTACTTAACGTTGTTTTTGTAATATTTTGTCTGTTTTTCAGTTTTGATTGTCGATTTGTTTTGTTTGTATTCTGTAGGTCTCTCCTTTCTTGTGTATTTCTCTACACATTTTTGGTTAAAACAGTGTTGCCATTTGTATTGTTTTGTATCTTTGTCTTTGTATTTTTTTTTTTTTGGTTGTACTACATTACTGTCATGCACAGTCTACATACACATACTTGGTCATGTTTTGATATTATTGATAAGGTAGACTCTTCATATAGAGTTTGTTAAATAATATTATATAAGATATTTATACAAGTTCTTTGATAAAAGACTTGTTATCTACAAAGATTGAGACAAGGTGAAATACATATTCAAGTTCTTTATAAAAAAGACTTGTGCCCATATTGAGTGGGATATAAAGGGAATTTTTTTTTTCCACAGGTACTCAGGTGATTTTTTGGGTACATTATAAACAAGACTAAGAGTGTGAAAGAAAGTGAAGTGAGTATACAAGTCTAGCATTTCAGACTTGTCTCCCATTGAAGTGGGATAAGGTAATTTATTTAATTTTTTTTTCAGGTTTCTGATCTCATTAGACAAGATGTCTACATTGGACTACTTTATTACACAAGGGAGAGCCCTTGATAAGACTGGTCAACAGTTAGAACAATGGGCTGTTGCTCAGTATGACAAAGCATTAGCTGCAGAAGAGAAAAAAGCTCAGGCTGAAGAGAAAAGATTAGAAAGAGAAGCTGCGGCGGAACAAAAAAGGCTAGACAGAGAAGCTAATATTGCTGCTGAACAAAAGAAATTGCAGATGCAGGTGGAGGAAAGGAGATTTGAAGCTGAACAAAAGAGATTAGACAAAGAAGCGGAACAGAAGAGATTAGACAAAGAAGCTGCTGCAGAGGAGAGGAAAGCTCAAGCTGCTGCAGAGGAGAGGAAAGCTGAGGCTGAAATCAGAAAAATGGAACATGAGGAAAGAAAACAGAAGATGGAACTTGATGAAAAACTCGCAACTTTGGAGTTAGAGAAATTGAAATTGGCGAGTACGGGTGCTCAGCAAACAACTTCGAGTACGACAAGGGAGTTTGTTAGTAGGATTAAATTGCCTCATTTCAATCCTTTAAAGGATGACGTAGCAGATTATCTAGATAGATTCCAATTTTTGTGCGATACGCATAACATAAAAAAGGAAAAATATGTTGAACAACTGATGCCATTTTTTACAGGTGACACAGTGACTACTCTTATGACAATAGACGAACATGAGAGGACTAATTATGATGTTGTCAGGGCAGCATTACTAAAAAAATATCAACTAAAACAAGAAGACTATCGTCTTCGTTTTAGGACAATGTTGCCAGAAAATGGAGTAGATTTCTCTGATTTTGTTACAAAGATACGTCGTACATTTACACGATGGGTTGAGTTGTCTCAGATTGAGAAAACATATGAAGGTCTAATGGACTTATTATTGCGAGATAAGGTTTTGTCATCTGTTAATGATTCTTTTCTTGCATTCCTTCATGAGCGTAAGCCTAAAAACTTAAAAGAAATGGAGGAATACTGTTGTCAGTATGCCACAGCACATCCCCATGCTACAGTTAGCAATTCTAAAGTGAAAGAAGGGTTGCCAGCTGCTTCGGCAACACCATATGGCCCTAATTTCAAAAAAAAATTTCAGGGTGCTCAACAAAATTGGAATAGGGGAAGTAATCAAAATTACACTCAGAAGCGGAATAATCCAACACATGATGGTTCTTCGTCTATGCAGTGGAGACAAGATGGTAGTTCTCGTAATTTTAGTGGTAATAATTTGAGACACTTTCGCAAAGGCTATCCAAATAATAATTATTCAAATTTTCGAGGTAATCATTCTCGACGTCAAGATTATGACGATGGTGAATTTAGAAACCGGGATTCAAACCGGAATGATGATTACAATAGGCAATATGATAACAATTACAGGGGAAATGATAGTCGAAATAATTACAGGGGAAATGATAATCGAGGTAGACCTAGGTTTAACAAGAAAAGACCTTACCAACAGGCAAACTCTGCGCAACAAGAGTTTGATGGAGCCTGTAATACAGTAAATGATAGTGGTAACTCTAGGGCTATCACTGGTTGTGCTTTCGATTTTGGGAGAGCAACTGAATGCCCCCAATGCTTAACATTGTTTGACTCATCAACTGTATCTACGCTAAGTTGTGGTCACCCTCTTCCTGCTCTACCTGCTACAGTTGCGCATGATGGGAGAGGATCTCTCATCTTAGATAAAGGTCTAATAAATGATAGGCTAGTCTCAGTACTTTTCGATTCGGGATGTACTACCGTCGGGGTTAAGGAGTCTCTGATAGATCCTTGCTGTGCCACTGGAAAAACAATCAAATGTGTTACATTTGGTGGTACTATGGAAAGTTATCCTACTGCTATTATTAGGATTGACACTCCTTTCTTCACAGGAGATGTCCATGCATGTCTTCTTCCTAATCCTATTGCGGATCTTATAATCGGTCGTATTCATGGGGTTAAGGAATGCACCCCGCAACAAATTGCTAGTTGGGAAGAAAGAAACATTCAAACGGTCAATGCAGTGGTGACAAGAGCTCAAGCTCTTAATCCCCCAACTTCATCTGATAATAGTAATGAAGTTGATAGCCAAGACGAGCACTTGGTGATTTCCCATGACTCGTTTGTTAAACGTCAAGAAGAGGATCCTTCTTTGAAGAAATACTTCCTTCTTGCAAAGAAAGGGGATCCCAATCAAAATACGAATCACAAATCGTATATTACTATGAAGAATGGTATATTGGTACGAATGGTACAACACTCGGACAAGTCTATGCATTCGCAAATTCTTGTGCCTAAGTGTATGAGAGCCTTAATTCTTCGGCATGCACACGATTCTCAGTGTGCTGGACACATGGGTTTTTCCAGAACTAAAACTAGAGTCCTTGCGTCTTTTTTTTTTGGCCATTCGTGAATAAAGACATCCGAATTTATTGCCGATCTTGCAAAATTTGTCAAGAGGTCAAGTCTAGGGGTCCGAGACATGCTGCTCCTATTCAGGCTGCAGATATTCCGATTCGGCCGTTTCAGAAAATGGCTATAGACATCATTGGTCCGTTCAAAATTAAGTCAGCCAGAGGACACCAATTTATCCTCACTTGCGTGGACATGTGCACGCGTTGGCCAGAGGCTATTCCTCTGAAGAGCATATCAACTGTCGATATCGCTGATGCTCTTTGGCTCGTATTTTCTCGTCTGGGATTCCCCGGAGAAATACTGTCGGATCACGGCACTCAGTTAATTTCGGACGTTATGTCTCAGGTAATGGCTACGCTAGACATTAAAAGGTCTCTCAGTAGTATTTATCATCCAATGTCCAATGGATTGGTAGAACGTCTTAACAGGACACTAAAGAACTTACTTGGCAAGATAACGGAGGATCATCCTGAAGATTGGGACAGGGTTTTACCTGCAGTCCTCTTTGCCTATAGAGAGGTTCCCAACGAGCATACAGGGTTTTCTCCTTTCGAACTTGTCTTTGGCGCGCAACCGCGCGGGCCGATGTCCTTGTTACACGATTTGATAACTTCCGATAATATTGACGATGATACACAATCGTCATATGAATATGTTATAGCTCTTAGAGAAAAGATTATCGAATCGTGCAGGTTAGCAACTTCATCTTCCGAATTTGCGAAAGAAAAAGCTAGGCGATTTGCTAATAAGAAAAGACGCCTACGTCAACTTTGTCCTGGAGACAAAGCATATGTCTTACTGCCCTCAAGAGAGAATAGACTTCTCATTTCTTGGAAGGGTCCATACACTATAGTCTCGAAAATTTCTGATGTCGACTATATTGTCGATGTGGATGGAAGGCATAAAACCTTCCATATAAATATGCTAACAGAGTTTATTGAACGTCCAGACTATTTACAGCCTATTTTCCAGGCGACGGACGACTCTCCAGTTCAACATGGTCACATCTCATCCCTGTCTGTTATACAGGATGAGGAAACTATTTTTTCTGACGTGAACTTACCTCTTCCTACGATTCCACTTACTTCAACGGAATCGTGGAGAGACGTTACAGTCTCTTCCAACTTGTCTTTTGAGGAACAACGTCAAGTATCCTCTACGTTACAATCATATCAGGATGTCCTTACCGACATTCCTGGACACACAGATGTCATAGAACATGACATCATACTTACTGATCGTAATCCGATCAGAGTAAGACCATACCCAATACCTATTCATTTTCAAGCACAAGTCGAGAAAGAATTGGATGAAATGATTCAACTACAAATAATTGAACCATCCACTTCAGCTTATTCTTCGTCAATAGTTATTGTTCGAAAGAAAGACAATAACATACGTCTTTGCGTTGATTATCGCAAATTAAATCAAGTTACGAAGTTCGATGCTGAACCTATGCCGTTATTAGATGATCTACTTATTAGACTTTCTAAAGCTAAATTCTTTACTAAACTAGACTTGTCGAAAGGTTATTGGCAAGTCCCACTGACGGAACACGCCAAACCTCTCACTGCTTTTTCGACACCTAGGGGTCTGTTTCAATGGAATTTTATGCCTTTCGGGCTTATGAACGCCCCAGCGACTTTCGTACGCATGATGCGACGAATTCTATCAGATCGTGCAGATGTCATTGCATATTTAGACGACATCTGTCTTTTCAGCGATACTTGGGAAGAACACTATGTGGGTCTAAAGGAATTGCTATCTACTCTACGTGAGCATAGTTTGACTGCTAAACCCTCTAAAGCTTTTGTTGGGTTTAGTGAAATTTCCTTCCTAGGTCATCGAGTTGGTCATGGTCTGTTGAAGACAGAGGACCAAAACATTTCAAAGATATTAAATATCTCGGTTCCGAAGACAA
Source organism: Oreohelix idahoensis (assembly GCA_024509875.1). NCBI lineage: Eukaryota > Metazoa > Mollusca > Gastropoda > Stylommatophora > Oreohelicidae > Oreohelix > Oreohelix idahoensis. The sequence continues at coordinate 46,632 of JAMPIV010020516.1, forward strand.
AAAAGCAAGTGCGTAGTCTCTTGGGATTGATACAATTCTATGGAAGATTCATTGAGAATCTGTCCTCCATTATGGCACCACTTTCAACGTTATTGAAAAAAGGTTCTCCTAATATGGTGCGTTGGTCCCAAGAATGCCAATCTTCATTGGATCAGGTTAAGAATTTGTTCTCATCTCATCCTATCTTAAGACTACCGACGATTGATAAGACTTTTGTCCTTCGTAGTGATGCCTCTTCCACTGGCATTGGAGCGGCACTAATGCAGGAATATTCAGGAACTCTGCATCCTGTAATGTATATTTCTAGGAAGCTGAATGCGGCAGAAAGGAATTACTCGGTTTTGGACCGTGAATTGTTGGCTATGGTTTGGTCCATTCTTAAGCTACAAAGGTTCCTTCTGGGCGCGCATTTCTTTATGGAAACCGACCAAAAAGCTCTTACGGCTATGCAAAGTAAGGATTTGAAGAGCTCGAGATCTACTCGTTATGCTATTGCTCTTCAGCCTTTCCATTTCACGGTGCGAGCTATCCGTGGTTCGGATAATGTGATGGCGGACATATTGTCTAGATGCCCACATGATTCCAGTTAAATCTTGTGTCCTAGTTTTTCCTGATATATTTTCAGACTTAGGTCTGTCCTTAATATCATAATATGTTGTAATACAAATGTATTTGGATGATGTTTAGATAATTTAACAAATTTCATTTTGTCCATCCATCAGTGATATGTTGCTAAAATAGCATTGACATTTGTATATTGCTATGGTTATATTATTTAGTAATGTTTGATATATGATTGGTATTGCCAGCAACTTAGGTTTCTTGAATGGTATCCCTTAGTTTGTTTGGCTTAAAGGAAATATTTTCTCCTATGTTGGGAGATGATTTGTACCCTCTTCTATTGTACCTGATATTAGGTTCATTGTTTGCATGAGCACAGAAGTGATACTGGTGCTATCTTGCTCATGAACATATTAAAAAAAAAAAAAAAAAAAATTGCATTTTTTTTTTTACAGGGGGGTGGTAGTAATGTTGCTGTCATTTTCGACGGAGTCATCTGTCAAGTTATTTGCTTATGTTTGTATCATAAGAATAATTGTGTCTTTACCTGCGATGTCAGGTTGATTAGGGGTTGTCTTCCCTTGTTTATTCATTCATTGTGTTTGACCTTTAGGGTCAGAGGTTGACAGTTCGGCGTAGGCCTATGGGAAGGTTTTTTAAGCGGGAGTGAGATATACTTCCGGGAAGCCGGGAGGTCCTGTTTTTCTGAAGGGACCAAGAGTCCATTGTTTTTCGGGGAGAATCTTCGAAGTAACTGCTATGGCAGTTTTCCCCAGTGAATCTCTGTGCGTCGGGATGACGACAGAATTCCTTGTTTAGTTCTGAGGATTCATTTTCCAGGTAATACCGACCTTTATGCATTATTACGCTTTTCGGTGGCAGAACATGTAAAGGATTACCTAGGGTGAACAGCAGCTCACTGATCCGCCATTTCAGAACTCATATATTTGTGCTCGAGGTAGCCATCCAAGACTGTTAGTCTTATATTGTCCAGAAATCCAGTGACGAAGATATATTGTGGGAGCCGCAGATTGGCGGAACTTCTATCTACAATAAGTATTACTGCAGGGTTGATGATAACCTATTTAACAGAAGTACACGGCCGACGTCAGAACGAGGCCTGTGCTTTCGGCTGTTATACTACAGCCTGATATGTGCAATTGGCGGGGAGTGCCAAGTTGCACCTATGTGTCCAAGTGACTAAGGCATCTGACGCGTTTAGTCAGAGACGCCAAGGGCGACGCTACGAACTGTCATTATTGAAGAACTTTGCTATTGACCATGCACGTCTATTCTGATGTTTACCTTTTTGAATGCCAAATGTATACCTATCGATGTCAGGTCAGCATGACCTTGTTACACTGACTGTTCCTGTTGATATTATGTGTGTTCCCGTCAATAAATGTCTTGAAACATGCCTGCAGTGTCAAAGCATCCTTGATTACTGCATGTGAGAGTATGGGTTGCAGGATCTACATCTAAACGAGCCTAAACACATTCGCGTCTTCATTCGCACCCACACTCAATTCATCATACGCTCGCACTACACATCTAACAACATGTATACTGTCTTGGGCCAGTGATCACATCAACAAGAGAAAAAAGACAGTTACAAATACGTCTTTTGGAACTGGGGACTTCTTGGCAGAAGACTGCATTTTTTTTGAGTCTGTGTGAAGATCTAAAATCAGTGTGTTCCAAGAGGCAGCGAGCCAAGTCGTGAGTACATGTATGAGAGGCCATGGCGGAATGAATGAGTGTACACTGGTTTGAGTGATATTTTCACTATTATATCTTTGACACCCTGTTGCTGTCCTAATTTTTTTTTCTTTCAAATCTGCATAATTTGTTGCTAAGGCTAGAGTTCTTGTGTTTTTGTCTTAGGTTAAATCAGATTTTTTTTTTCAAACTCTGTGCATATAATTACGAGATAAAACAACGAAAACTCTTAGAACCAAACCCTATGTATCTGTGACTCTGGCGCCATCATCTGTTCTCTTAACGGGGCTGGGCTAAACCTAGAGTTAACACTATAAGGGGGCTATCATCCTTGCAACATTTCCTTGAATTTTTATGACTATGTGTATATGTATTCTCCTTGATGTACTTTCTTTGATGTTGTGAGCCGATTTTTTCCTGATATTAAAATCGCTCTTGAACTTAATAATAGTGTTTGGTCAGCTCGTTCTAGATAATATATATATCATTGTTATAGTTTTCCCACGTCTGTGTGTTTACCTGTCGTCACGTGTATGTGCGTGCCTGTGAGTGATAGAAATATACGTAATATGTATATTGGTGTAGTCTGTCTGACGCTGTAACAACTGGTTGTAGAAGATAGGTGAGAGAGAGAAGAATTCTTTTCGCTTTCAGAGACAGCCACTATATCAAAATCTATCATCTCACGTGTATGGAAATTCTATTACCTTTCACTAACTCTCACTGAGTCTATCACCTATTCAAACCTATTCAGAAGGGACCAAACCTAGTCTTAATTCTCCTATCGAAAATCTACGACAAATGGGTTCTCGTCCGTAGGATTTTTGAACTTAGAATAGGAAGACGAGTACGACAAATGTGGACTCGTCTATCTGGATTTTGAACTTAAGATTCTGTATTCTGATATAGAGTAAGAGTGTGATGTCTTGTGACTGTGTATCTTTTAAAAAAAAAAATATTACCCCCTAGACTAGCGATCTGTTTACGGGCGTGCTGACCACACAAACTAATAAGTTTTTTTTTTTTCCACAGCATCTTTGAATAATATACATTTTGGTTACAGGTTGATTTTGTCGGGATATATGTTAACTGCTGATTGTAATACTAAATGCTGGTAAAGTGGTGAGTGTATAACATTCACTGGGTACTGAGGCAGAACGGCGTTTGAACTAAGTTAAGGAGTGTGTTTCGGACTTTTTGTCCAGATTAATTCCCTCCCTTACCCGATCTGACTTCAGGGGCGAACTTATAGTGGATTTTTAAAAATTAAGGGATTATTTTTCTCTTTAATTTTTGCAATATTCTTTTGCTTTTCCACTGTAGCAACTTATTTTTCAGTTGTAATCTTAACTACCATTTAGTTGGCGTAGTCGTGTTTTGCATTAAGTGCTTTATTGCCGATAATAGCAGCGATAGTTAGATTTTATTTTGGAGGAGGTATCCCAGGGTTAAATATATCATCTTTTGATTTTTTTGGTAATTTTTTTCTCGTAAGTGGTAGGAACCAGGTTATTCTTTTTCCTATTTTCTTTCTCCAACAGTCTCAGTCACTGACATAATATGGCCGAGAGGGCAAAGCTTAGACAACTCCTCAGGGACGAAGCGAGCGAGGAGGGACTGGAAGGAGAGGAAGCGAAAGCTTTTGTCAGAGACGAACTGGAGAGATATGATGCGGAGAGGAAAGCAGCTGAAGCTTTACAGCAGAAGAAGATGGATGAAGAAATGGAAATTCGCAGGGCGAACGAACGAGAGAAGGAGAGACAGCATGAGGAAAGAGAGAAGGAGAGACAGCATGAGAAGGAGAGAGAAGAGAGACAGCATGAGTTAGCTCTTAAAACTCTGGAATTCCAAAGGCGTGTTGCTGCCTCTACCTCCAGCAATGGAGAGTCTTCTCCTCATTCTTCCTTAACTGACCCTGCTAACACTCAATCTCTTCAACTAAATGCTATGTCTTTCACTCTTGAATCTTTTCCTTGTCCAAATGAGAAGATTGACACATGGTTAGAAAAATTTGAGAAAATTGCAACTCTGTACGGGTTAGAGAGGTCGCGTTGGAATATGAAACTTTCCCAGGCCCTAAAAGGTTTTGCTTATGATGTTTATTCTAAGCTGGAAAGTAGCCAACAAGACGACTACGATGTGTTGAAGAAAGCGTTACTGGAGCGCTTTGAAATGAACGCTCGCAAGTTTTTTGCAACTGTTTCGCAACAGCCGGAAAGAGAATTCTGAAACTTTTCACCAGTTCTCATCTCGTCTTAAGGGATATCTAACAAAGTGCCTTGAGCTTTCGCAGCTCCCCTCTACCTATGAAGGTCTTGAGGAACTTGTTCTAACTGAACAAATAAAGAACACTTTGTCTGCTGATACCCGGAGATTTCTCGCTGAGCAGGGGGCAGAAAAACTTGAAGACATTTTGGAAAAGTCTGAGCGTTATCACAATGCGCTGGCTGAACTACCGGCCACAAAGCGGAAACCGACAGAGGAGCATTTTCGAAAACATAACCTAGAGCAATCTTCTCAGGCTTCTAACCAAAACAACCACAGAGAAACTGGACCTCAAAACCCCCCTCCTGAAAAATCCAAGTTCTACAAGAACAAGTACCCCAACCACCCCAAACAGTCTGATCAACCCGACCGCCCTACATGGCAGCGCAGCCAGAAAGGACAAGGTGGCAAAGGGGGAACCCCTGAGCACGGGACATATGATCAGACCGAGCACACCGAGCCAAAGCGCATCGGATGCTTATTGACAGTCTCGCAAGGCGGAATTATTGACAGTGATTCCCAACCTGTTGGGGATAGACCCTCAACGCGAGGTATTGTTATTTTGAACGGTTCTCAAACTTCTTGCTTATTTGACACGGGGCTTTCTTACGATTGCATTGTTGCCAGAAACCTGGTTAAACCCGGTCAAGAGACAGGAGAGACCGTCAAACTTTGTGGAGTTCGTAAGAGTGATGCACCTACAGCGCTTCCCATCGCATTGGTGGAGATACACTCTGACTTTGTCAGAGGTGTGATCAAAGCGGCTGTTATGGATGATCCCATCTACCCAGTCATACTTGGCGGGAGATACGTGTGTATTGGGAAACCGGAAGAGCCGATTGTGGCAGCAGTAACTATAAGAGGGCAAACCAAGAAGGAACGGGAGCCTGCGCCAAATTTGTTACCTATGGAACTTAAAGAAGCGCAATACAAGGACCCTACCTTGGCACCCTGCTTTAGGAAACTGCCCATGGCGAAGGAACCAAAACAGCACGGGGACATTTTTTCTGAGGATGGCGTACTTTATCGGAGAACGGGCAAGCCTGACCAAGGTTACAACCAGCTCCTAGTACCGAAACAGTACAGAAGCCAAATCCTAGAAATGGGGCACTCTCTTCCCTTTAGCGGACATATGGGACAGAACGCCACAAACCAACGTATAACCACTCATTATTGGTGGCCAGGAGTAAATACTGATATTATCAGATATGTCAAATCCTGTGCCCAGTGCCAACGTGTGCCACCCAAGCAACGGGCACCCCCAGTCCACATGGGTGAAATGCCAATAATGGGAACACCATTCGAACGGGTAGTGATCGACATTTTAGGGCCTTTCGAAAGGACTAAAAGAAGGAACAGGTTTATCCTGACCTTAGTCGATACATGCACTTTATGGGCAGAAGCTATCCCGCTAACATGCGCAGATGCCAAGCATGTCGCAGAAGCCCTCGTGCAGATTTTCACTCGGTTGGGATTCCCTCAGCAAGTGTTGACGGATAATGGATCTCCATACCGAAACCTGTTGATGGATGAGATCGTTAAGATCTTGAGGACCCAGCACATCCACACTAAGCCATATACTCCGGCCGGAAATGGGCTCGTGGAACGTGCTAATGGAAACCTCACCATGATGCTAAGTAAGCTGGCACAAGTGAAACCTGAAGATTGGGATCTCTGTATTCCTGCAGCATTATTTGGCTACAGAGAATCTCCTCATACTTCCACAGGATTTCCGCCAGCTACACTCTTATTCGGCAGACCCATTAAGGGCCCGCTTGAAGCCTTACTTCAGTCTCTGACAGACGAGAAGGCTGATGAGACAGTTGTCTCAGCCAGTAAATATGTGTCGGTTTTAAAGGAACGGTTGAAACTAGGGTGGGACCTAGCAACGACTAACTTTAAGCGAGCACGCACCAAGCACGCTAACCGATACAGGAAAGTCGCGGAAGAGAGAGAACTGGAAGCAGGAGAGAAAGTTTTGGTGTTGCTCCCTACCGAGAACAACCAACTGAAGATCGGATGGCAAGGGCCGTTTACCGTCCTGAAAAAAGATTTCTAAGGCTAACTACCAGATCTCTATTGAAGGAAAGGAGAAGGTTTTCCATTTAAATCTCTTAAAGAGATACTTGGAAAAACCAGTGCCAACCTCCGACCATCTCCTGACGATCGCCAAAACTGACGAAGATGACGATAGTGGCAGGGATATTCCACCGCTATCAGAGGAAATCTTTCAAAAATGTCAGAAGCGGCGACGCTCTTTCAAGCGCGCATGGGAGACATTCAGAAGGAAGGAAACTTTGAGGAGTGGACTTGAGTAGGAATTGGACAGAGATGGAGAGGGAAGAAGACAGACACCCCGAAGCTACGGTTATAGGAAATTAAACTCCATAACGTAGAAATGGAGTGCTTCCATATCTTAAAGGGGGGAGGCTCTGTCACGTAGGGTTTATATTCATTTAATTTCCTACATCTTCTTCCTATTCTTTCACCCGAATTCTCTCTTTTATTATCTCTGTATTTCCTTTTTCCTGTATATTTTTCATCCATTCGTTTTGCGAATATTATTTTCATATAATTCGCAAACTTTACCTGTTTTCCTTTCTCTAAAACTGAGAATCGCACCTGGGTGGTATTGCGTACATGTCAGTCGCGCTGGTCGGACGATAGGCGTGAATTTACAGCATTCGCTAGACATTCGTCTGAGGGTCTCTGGCCTGGGGCGTGAAAATTCACCCGAGGGACATGGAAAGTAGACAGAGAGTCTGCATTTCAGTAAACGCATGAGGTTTTTCGTCAGAAAAAAAACCCGGCTTAGCGTGAAAATCCACTCCGCACTGCAGACGGTGGTCTGAGATTTGCAACTCATGCAAGCCCTCGTCCACTGATGGCTGTTACGTCACGCGATAAGCGGACGAAGGTGTTATACGGACAGGGGAGACTATTTCGCTTGGCGAAATAAGATTAGGATCCTGTGTCCGATTTTAAAGATATCGGCCAAGTTTGAAACTTTAATTTCATTCTCGCTCATAGACTCACAGTAGATAGGTTGCTCGTAAACAGAATAGCTGTTAGCGAAGATCTCAGTTTGTTTCGGCAATTTATCGAACTTCTAGACTTCCAGAAATATTTTCAGCAATTTTATTCTTAAGTTGTGCGACTACCTGTAATTCTGTGGTTGAGGTAACTAATATGATAGATATATAGATTTTGTGAGTGTTAAAGTGTTAAATCGCTTAATTCATTTTAATCTATTTCTTTAGCGCAGAAGAGAAATAAAGTGGTAGGCTATTATATTTTCTAGGGAAGCATTCAGTGAAAAGCAGTATAAAATTAAAATTTCTAGCTTATAACGGCAATTGTAGCTATTTATGAATTTAATTTAACCGCTAATACTCAGTCGAGTGTATTTTTCTAAACTAACGTATAAACTCTAGAATCGAGCCTCATGAATGGTGACGGAATACGCACGTGTTCCTAATTCATGAGGATTGCTGATTTTTAAATATAACTTACGTCACGGGAAGTTTAAATGATAAGCAAAGCTCTCTGCTTGCAAGTTTAAATGTAAGTTATAACCAGTACATATTCTGTTTATTATATTATATGTGTTATTTTTCCTCCTCACAGTGAAAGTTTTGGGGTGACCCTAACTTTACCAGCACCTAGTAGTAGTTTCCATACTTGTGAAGAAATAGACAGTCCTTATTTTGAACCACGTGGGTTTCTTAAGTACCACTGGTCTAACAGTGCATATGCAACCCGAGTTAGCCAGAAATACTATATCCCAATAACGGGTTTTCAAAGACTGTAATGATAAATACTGGACCTTGGAGCCAGATCTTAATTTCTTCTAGAAAAAACTCTACGTAATCTTTCTGCCTGGTGGCGCGAAATACTTCTAGTATTAACTAACATTTCCCGACTATATATATATATTTTTTGTGGAGAAATCTGTGGTGTGACTAAAGTGAATCCTATACTGAGGGAAGGCACCGACCTGACATTCATCATTTCTAGAAACCTACGCTATTGACACTGTGCACTGCTAACTCCCGCGCCTGGAATAATTTTAGGTGACTTAATCAGACATTTGAACAAATTTGCACACCCAAGTAGTCGTTCCCGGAGACTCCAAGTTAAATACGTCTTTTGGAACTGGGGACTTCTTGGCAGAAGACTGCATTTTTTTTTGAGTCTGTGTGAAGATCTAAAATCAGTGTGTTCCAAGAGGCAGCGAGCCAAGTCGTGAGTACATGTATGAGAGGCCATGGCGGAATGAATGAGTGTACACTGGTTTGAGTGATATTTTCACTATTATATCTTTGACACCCTGTTGCTGTCCTAATTTTTTTTTTCTTTCAAATCTGCATAATTTGTTTGCTAAGGCTAGAGTTCTTGTGTTTTTGTCTTAGGTTAAATCAGATTTTTTTTTCAAACTCTGTGCATATAATTACGAGATAAAACAACGAAAACTCTTAGAACCAAACCCTATGTATCTGTGACTCTGGCGCCATCATCTGTTCTCTTAACGGGGCTGGGCTAAACCTAGAGTTAACACTATAAGGGGGCTATCATCCTTGCAACATTTCCTTGAATTTTTATGACTATGTATATATGTATTCTCCTTGATGTACTTTCTTTGATGTTGTGAGCCGATTTTTTCCTGATATTAAAATCGCTCTTGAACTTAATAATAGTGTTTGGTCAGCTCGTTCTAGATAATATATATATATCATTGTTATAGTTTTCCCACGTCTGTGTGTTTACCTGTCGTCACGTGTATGTGCGTGCCTGTGAGTGATAGAAATATACGTAATATGTATATTGGTGTAGTCTGTCTGACGCTGTAACAACTGGTTGTAGAAGATAGGTGAGAGAGAGAAGAATTCTTTTCGCTTTCAGAGACAGCCACTATATCAAAATCTATCATCTCACGTGTGTGGAAATTCTATTACCTTTCACTAACTCTCACTGAGTCTATCACCTATTCAAACCTATTCAGAAGGGACCAAACCTAGTCTTAATTCTCCTATCGAAAATCTACGACATGTACCTAAAATAGTATCATAGACATGGGGAATTTCTGTTGAGACAGAGAATGAAGAAAACCAGTCCTTCCTCGGGCATGTCGTAAGTGGTGACCAATTTGAGTTTGTTCATGGACCGATTGCCTCATCACATCAAATAAATATAAAGTTCTTTCAGTCTTCTTTACTACTCATAAATCTACCTCCAGTTACCGCCTCTATTTCTGTTACCATGGAAGTTCCAGCTTAAGAGTTGTTTTAATCTCTATCAGCTGGTTGCTTAAATGTGGCCTATGCTCAGAAGAAAAGTCTTTTCTTAATTCTTACTCCATTGCTATTTGCCTGACTCTTCCAATGAGTCCCAAACCTTGAAGCAACCAGCAAGCTGTTGTAACAAAAAACCAACAACACACACACAGCAACTAGATGCGGGTTTTCCATTTGACAAAATGTCTGTCCAACCATTAACTAAACCTGCAGTTTTTGCAACAAGGAAATACACGGGGGAGGAAAAAAAAACTTGCCGACTAATTAAAAAAGCCATCAATATGGAACAAGAAGATCATCAACACTCGTTGGAAGAAGAAAGTGTTGAATACATAGATATTAATACAATCAAAGACAATATTCAAGCAAATAATATAAAGCCGAACAAGGCATACATAAAGCAGGCATGTACTGGAAAATTGACACGTGTTCGCGATGCAGCATTATAACTCTAAAGGAATTTTGCCGTATCAGAGAACGGACAAATGGAAAGGATCAAAGACAAATGCTCATAAACTATTCGAGTCACCTAATCAAGCCAACAGCGGGCGTCGACTTACATATTTCTTGCAATTTCTAATAGTAAACAGAGACCACGAACATATACTTCCTGAAGTAACATCTGAGAAACTTGGTCTCATCATTGGCACTTAAAACGTCAACTTGGGAATTCTCATAATTCGAAACAAACTACAGGATTACTTCCAGGATAAACTGATTTCGTGATAGCCCAGGGGCACGTGTACTCGCAAAACGACCAATAGTTGTCCGAGAGAAAACTAAGAAAAAAACTTAAGAAAGTGGAAGCAGATGGCTTCACAGCGAAAGTAAATAAATCTACTGACTGAGTAAACTCGATGGTAGTCGCGGAACAAACATGGTAAAATGAGAATCTACATTGACTTTAAGTATCGAAATGGAGCAGCCAAGAGAAACACAATCCATTGTGAAGCAATGTTGATAACCTTTATTATTCCCAGCGCACAGGTATTTTCAGGGCTCGACGCCAAAAGTGACTTCCTACAATCTAAGTTTACTGGGAAATGTCGTTTCTCACAACCAGTAAGAAGATATTGTTGGCCTGTCCCAATGTCTTGCAGGAAAATCATGGACAAAACGCTGTAGGGTATGATGATATTGTAGCCACAATTGATAACATATTGATGAAGAATTATTGCAAAACGTCATTGACCGGGCAATATCGTATAACTTGACACTGAACTGGGATAAGTGTATGTTAAGCCAGACCAGTGTTTGTGACGGTATTGCCTCTTCTGCTTTGCAATAGTGGTCCAACAATGGCCACAACTCAAGAGTATCTATTATAGGCTTCAATGGAGTCTATCTTTACACAAGATTACTCTTGGCAGAAATGTAGATAGAAGAGTAGCAAAGCTTCTATCACATGGGAGTCTTCACAAGATATTCAGATAAGCGAAAACAATGCTGGTTGTTGCTGAGCACGTTAATTCTGTAATCCGCCGAAACCTTTTATGAAGAATTTACGCAATGGTTTATTCTAGCTCGTTAAGCCCCCACCCCTGAGTTAATCAGTGGAATTATTATTATAATATAGCTCTGTTTAGAGTGAGTGTGTAGTAACTTTGACTGAGACAAACATGTAGTACATTTAAAATGATTGAATCGAAGTTAAATTTGTATAATTACAAATAACAAAATTTAATAATCACTTTAAGTTTAACAGTTTAAAAGACAAGAATAATAGTTAGTTACAAAAATGAAGTTTTCAACACTTGGGTGATGGTTTTTTCTCTTCTTTGATCCTTAGCCGCCGACCGTCAAAGCAGTCAGAGGCCATTACGCCTGGTGGCGTCTAGTAGGCCAACAGCAAATTGATTCCACTTTGCTCGGTCGGCAGCCATCCTTCGTACAGTGCCCCAACTCTGGTTAATTCTTTGCATCTCAGCCTCCACAGTTCAAGTGGCAGCATATAGGTTAACTTAGCTGCCAATGATGATTCTAATCCTCCTCCTGGTGGGTAGGTTTTCTGTACACTGCTGTCACTCGTCTCTAGTCAACGTTCAGGCGCCGCACGTTCCCAGAAGGTCAAGGAGTAACGGCCAAGCTGGCCCTGCGTCTGTCTTTATTTTCATCTCCACTGTTTGAAAAGTGTTCACAATATAAATTCATTTATGTTTCCTTTATATTTACACTTGTTGAAAGTTTGAAACTTCTATTCATTTTAACATGAATATGTTTTTTCGTTTACATTTACACTGAGTGAAAAGCTTTGAAACTGTAAGTATTATTCTTAGAATGTACATCATTTCTTTCACCTTTCCCTCCCTGCTCCATAGAGAACCTGGAACTACTTTATGCTTTTAGTTCTCTTTACGAAACTATTAATAAAGCAATCACCAGCCCGTGCAGGGGTGGTTCATGAATCATCATTCTAGATACTGAGGTTGCCAGCCTCAAATGACTTTGACATCCAATAGCGAGTTTCACTCATTAAAGTTCACATTGTAATATATACATATATATATGTTAGTTTACATGTTAGTAATAAAATACGAAATGTAAATCACAACAAGCCAATCTCGGCTACAACAGACTTGTTGCTCAGACGAATAAAAGAGACGAGTCGGTCTCTTACACGCGTCTGGGGGGGGGGGGAATCTTTAATTTGGCAATAGATTCCCTCTCTGACTCCGTGTGTTTCTTCAGTTTCCTAGTCCCGATGTTCCTTATTAAAATGTAGAGATTTCCTGTGCTTTGTAAGTCTTATTTAGTTCTCCAATAAAAGGTCCGGTTAACAAAAGGAATTATGAATCTAGTCTTCACTCTGGCGAGGTCTGATGTTGTCTTGGCGAGCGTGAAAGTCACAGTGAAATAAAACTGCGAAAAAGGTCAGACTATATTCCCTCTCTTCGCACGACTTCATTTGTTATGGAGTTAAATAAATGCTCCAATCATATTCAAACAGGTTGGGTGTGGTACTTTCAAAATATTTCCGACATGGAAACATTTTGCGAAGGTCACGTCTCCCATATATGGTAATATGCTGTCCGACGCCCTCGTGTACAAACTTACATATGACCATGTGTTCGAGATGTAGCAATCTTACTTTTATCTAAAGTAATCTTGTCATCCATGTGGTCTGTAAGTTATCTCCCCTCTTCCAAGCCTTAGTGAGGCGTGCATCCGTGTCTTATCGGTGATTACGCCGATAGCGCTGGCCGATGTACGTGTTAATCTGCCGCGCCTATAACCAACAAATCTGGGTAGCGCCAAGCAAATATGATTATCACCTACAGGGTGATTTGATAAAATCACAAATCTGCTACTTAGCAGAAACATAAAGAAAGAAAGAAAGAAAGAAAGAAAGAAAGAAAGAAAGAAAGAAAGAAAGAAAGAAAGAAAGAAAGAAAGAAAGAAAGAAAGAAAGAAAGAAAGAAAGAAAGAAAGAAAGAAAGAAAGAAAGAAAAGTGCGAAAATTAAGAGCAAATAATAAAAATCAGTACCACAAGTATACCGATACTGCCGGAGAGAAACAAAGATCGATAGGGGCCGCCCCGTTTTGTCACAGTGTTAAGTATCTAGGAAACACGATTAGCGAAAACGAAATTGAACCAAGACCAGTGGAGGCTGTGAGCAAAGTGAAGCGACCATCTTCCAAGCAAAAATTTGCTCGATTTCTCAGATTTACCACGTATCTCTCAAAGTTCCTGTGTAGACTGATTTTTGTTTTAATACCTTCTTATGTTGTCTTATTAAAGTTTGTGTGGCTACATGTAGCCCATGCTTCCTTAGTGGCCTTTTACCACTAGCTTCGTACGTAGCAGTGTTGCTATTATTTGCTCACCTTTGACGCCCCGGTCCTATAAGGTAGTCCTTGCCATGGGGTCCACAGTCTAAGAGAGGTACAGAGAGACTAAAAAACAAGAGAACTGAAGACAAAACTATCGGGGGTAGAAAGTCGTGGAAAGATTTTAAGTTGATGACAAGGAAGAGGAAGATACCGCATGAGTGTGTTGAAGACGTGCGCTCCTTGGGAAGCTGATAGGCAGTACTAATAATTACGATGATGATATGTTGTTTACTCATCAGCCTTAGTTGTACCAGAGGTGTTTAAATCTGAGCTGGACTTGTTAGTATTTTTATGCTTTATTTAATAACTATTTGAGGAAGTGTATGTATTACGTGGAGAAAAAACAAAGTGGTATACGTTAGGACAGCAAAAACATCGTCATTGTCTAACAAACTAAACAGTAGAGAAATGAAAGTGAGCAGTAATTTAAATATGTAAACAATTTTACGTAAAATGAGAGAAATAAATGGAAACCTCTGTTGTCACTCAGAGTGAGAAAGGCCACGAGGACACGATGAGATAAAGAATGCGATGGAGACATAGTTCGCTACAAGGAGTTATTTTTCAGGACAATGCTGCACAATTTAAGGCGATTCTCTTAAAGCACATCTCTAAAACCTGCTCCACAAATAAGCCGACCAAGCCTTTTGTTCAAAGATGTCTGTATTCTCATCAACAATGTCTGCCCGTCTGTAACTAACGTGACTGCAGAAATTTGACATACCTGCAGATGGGACGATCTTCCGCTTTCTCTGTGTAATCCTGATTTATTACCATGTGAATATTATTTGTTTCCCACTTAAAGAACAGTCAGTAGACTTGAAATTCTGATCGCAAAAACAAAAAAAATATGGTAGTTTTCATGTTGAATCAACAACAGGCAAAAGATTTCTTGAACGCTGGTGTACGAGAAATTCCAGAACGTTAGAAGAACTTTAGTTCAAAGACGGGAGAGTACTTTAGAAAATGGACTGTTTTAACCATGTTTTTATGTTCTTTTATTATTATTATTATTATTATTATTATTTAAATATTTAATAATAAAAATTGACGAAAAGAAATAACACATCAGATTTATATTTGAACATCCCTCGCAATATTGATTACGGTTCACATCTTCGCCACTCATTTTCAAGACTTAATGTTCAAGCCATCAATTGTCATGAAACTGAAGTATATGCATTCAAGTTATGCATCATCAACAAACTCAAGTCTAAACATTCAAGTTATGAATTATCAAGAAACGCAAGTCTGAATACTCAAGTTACTAATAATGAAGAAACACAAATCTAAACATTCAAGTTATGAATTGTAAATAAACACATTCTCAACATTCAGGTTATGAATCACAAAAAAACACAAATCAAAACATTCAAGTTATGAATTATCAAAAACGCAAATCTGAACATTCAATGCACGAATCATTAAAAAACACAAATCAAAACACTCAAGTTAGGAAACATTAAAAAAACACAAATCAAAAACCTTCAAGTTATGAATTATCAAAAACGCAAATCTGAACATTCAAGGCATGAATCATTAAAAAACACAAATCAAAACATTCAAGTCATGAATCATTAAAAAAACACAAATCAAAACATTCAAGTCATGAATCATTAAAAAACACAAATCAAAACATTCAAGTCATGAATCATTAAAAAAACACAAATCAAAACTTTAAAGTTATGAATCATAAAAAACACAAATCTGAACATTCAAATTATATAAACAATCAAATAAGACGAGTCCTGTTTCTGCCCTACGTTCTCAGTTCTCGGAAATAACCGAAATCACGTGATATCTAAAAGAGATGTCAATGTGTATACTTCTGCTCACCGTGAAACATAGACCTTGACATCTTGTCTCGCCCTTTTAAATTATTTAAGTGTCTTCTGAATTATTTTATAAGGTAAGTCTCCCAGTCCCTTCTCTACGTATTTTAAAGTTCCCTATCTCTTGTACGTTGAGGATTCCAGGGGTATGACCACCTTGTGAAACTGGTTTTCATTTATATGGACTGTTAAACGAGATTGTCTTTGTCTCGCCTCTTGTTTCAGCAGCATCTGTCGGGTTCTTGTTATCAGCTCCACATTTATACTAACAGAAATAGCAGGTCACAAGGTCTTGTATATTTGGATGTGCGCCCTAATATAACCGACGGACCATGTATCTAGGATGAATGGTGCACGCCTTGCCAAAATGGGACTAAATTAGATGTTTTGAAAAAAAAAGCAATAAAACTATGACTTTTTTAATTGTCATTTTTGTTCTTCTTCTAATTTCAAAGACATACAAAAGAACAGCTTTGAAAAGTTCTAAATTTACGTTGAACTGTACCTTCAAAATTCAAAAGAGCTTTTTATTTCCTAAAATACATGTACACATACATGTAATAAGTTCAAAAGCTCAGGAAGTGATAAAACGCAAAAGTGAGAAGCAATGAGATACGACCAACGCCTAAATATATGCTGACTCTCAAACTTTGAAGTTTGCAGTTCAGACACATAAACGGCTCAGGTGCTCCGTCGCTGTTTAACAAATTATAGACATCTGTCAAAATCAAGCGTGTATAGTAATTCCATCCTGGGTTCCAGTCAAGAAATGCCCTCATTATAAATGCGATCAGACAAGTTCCAAGACATAACTCTGTGGTAAAATCATTGACGATCAATGTTGCATTCAATATTTTTTTGCATAATTAAATTATAACCTAGTAATGAGAAAAAATTAAATCATTTACCATTAAACCAATATACCTTACTAAGAAGGATAAGCCTATTGATGCTTACAACGGCATGCAAAAGTTAATAAATACAAGAGTGTATAATAGGATTGGAGTTTCTGGGGGGGGTTTTATAAATGAATGGTAATAAATATATAAATAATTGAAAGAATAGCATCAAAGCTTCTAAAAATAAATATTAATCTATAGAATATGGTGTAAATGTTATAAAATTAAATATATAATTAAAAAGAATAAAAAAAAAATTTTTGTATAAATAATATAAATATATTTTGGGTGGGGGGGGGGGGG
>JAMPIV010020517.1:0-107500 GCA_024509875.1 Oreohelix idahoensis
TTCTAACTAACCAGTTAACTAATTAATTATTACTGGCTGTGAAGATTCACCAACTTTTATCTGTAGGGACACTTTTAATTTTAAAGGGAATTTTACAATTTATTTCCCTACTTTTATTTCTCCCACCAGGAGATCCTAATATAACTGTTGGGCTAATTATCCCTGGACAAGACCCCAATTTATGTAGTGGTGTTTGATGGTATTGTATGATGGTGATATTACTAAATGTAATTGTATGAGGCCAGCTGTGAAGGCTCCTGAGATAAAATGTAGTTGTGAATTGTCAGAAGGCCTTTCTTGCTACCACTACGACCTCACACTTAATTTTTTTTTAAGGAATGTGGCTACGTAAAGTGTCTAGGGTAATGATGTGTAGTGTGGTGTGATAGTTTCTAAATACACCCACAAATAATTAAGAAGACTAATAATATTAACAAATGTTAAAATACACTGAACTAACTCAAGTGTGTAAAATTTTTTGATAAAATTATATTACATTTATTTTGTCCTGGATCAATTTTTTAGGTTGACCAGAACTTTAAAAGATTTAGAGATTATGAAAGAAATGCATGGAATATTATATCATAAATGCAATAGTGTACATATATATGTACTATACTAGTTAGTTTTATTAAAATGTTCTAGTAGTCATCTACTTGGGAGGATAGTTACTGTTTGTGCTGTTGGGGTGGCCTCATCACACCTGTCTATATTGACTACCCAGTGTCCAGAAAATGGTGGGAATTTTTATGGGGTATTAGTAACTACACAACTTTGGTGAATGTCCAGCAGACCAGAGGCTCACTCATCTTATATTTGTAGCTCTGGTGCTGAAAACTGATGGTCCCACCTCTCCGTGCTGGCGGGCAATAATGGTGGTCTCTGTCACAAGTACTGCACAGATACACTCGAGTAAAGTCACCAACTGAATAGTCACTGCTTTGTTGACCACAGAAACTCGCAGCTCAGATTATGAATAAATAACACAGAATTGCTAGCAAAACTCAGCTGAGCTGCTGGCTATAGTATGGCGTCCCTAAACTTCTTTCACTTTCTTTCATATGGAAATCACCACACTTTAAAATCTGTGTCTATCACTGAACAACTATTGAAGAATGGCCCCACTTTCGCGTCTGAGCGCTAATGATATGATTGTCTGTGGCCAATCACTGCCTAGTTTTTTACTTTAAATTCAAATTCCTACACTAAAGTCATTTCAGTCATGCTTCAGTCAAGTATGGATGGTTATCTGTTAGTCTGTCCGTCTCTACTTTGTGTTTCTACATAATTGTGCTTGATTTTTTGAAGCAACCTTTCTTTCCCCTCCAAAATTTTGTCGATAAAAGTTATATTTAGACACAGCTACCGCTCAAAAACCCTCTCCCCCATACTAAGTAAATTTGAACACCTGCGTCCAAGGTCGTGGTTTTGTGTGCAAATTGCGACACTTTTAGATTCAATACAGTCTAGCGATGATGTGAACTACACTGTCTTTTGTCATTATCTTCAATATTATCTATCCGTCTGTAAAATTAAGACCATATTAGTTCACTGCTCAGAATAGGCCATCCGGCCAGCTAATTTTTATATTCCTAACATTAATATTAAAGAAAAGTTACTTTTTAATTTTTGTAATATTCCTAACATCTGCGTTTAGCCGCTGAATTCAAATCAAGGGCTTGTTATCGCAAAACGTCCAATTCCGTACCTCGTGTCAATTTGGGGGACGTGATTTTTTTCTTTCCTCCATCCCCCCCAATTGCGTCTCCTAGCCTTTCCAGTCATATTTTTTTCCTTTTTGATCCGCCGTTCCCCTCCTGTCTAGCGAGTCAATTATTATGGAGGATGATGACCCGCGGTCTAGGCGATCATGTACTATTCGCAGCCTACGCATTATGTTTTTTATCCTTAAATGTTATCTTTGGAGATATTTTACCGTTGTATCTCTGTCAATTTCACTACAACCCTGATTCTTTTAAGAAAAAGGGGGTATTTCTTGTAAGACCAGTCTCTTATCTGGCACTATCCTGGTATCATCTGATACATCTTTTGGTCCAGGATAACTTTAGATTACAACAACATCAACACCTTTTTCGTGACACTGCTAACAAATTCAGCAGACCAAACACATATATATATATATATATATATATATATATATATATATATATATATATATATATATATATATATATATATATATATATATATATATATATATATATATATATATATATATATATATATATATATATATATATATATATATATAACTCTACCATTCAGAGACTTCTTGAGAGATTTCAAGCTACCGGACATTTGGAAAATCGACCCTGCTCACGAAGAATTATATAAACCTTGTCTAAACTGAATGGCGGCCCTTAACTTTTGTCCAGTAGTATATATACCTGTTGATAATATTACAAGGCAGTCATTGTTCTGGAACCCCCAGGGAAAGAGAGGCGGGGGTAGACGAAAAAACACATGGAGAAGACAGCTGGAGACAGAAGTGAAAATGATGAGGAAGGAGTGGAAGGAACTTGGGATGATGGCACGTGACAGGAGGGACTTGGCACGTGACAGGAGGGACTTGGCATATGTTTGTTGAAGCCCTGTGCTCATTAGAGAGCTAGGGGTATTGACAGATTGTTTTATATTTACTAGGTAAGAAATCTCATTTGTAATACACCTGTATTTTGACACGCGAAACACCTGATACCCTGCTAGTCTGCTATACTTTCAAATGTGCCGCCCGTAATGCAAGAATGCAACGTGCACTTGTAAATAAACGTGTGTATTTCTATTTAATGAATTGTTTTCTGCAGCAAAAAATAAATAAATAAATAAAGCGTGGCGAAGTAAATTTAAAATTACACATTGAACCCCTTTCGTACCACACTTTGGGGATCACTGTCTTATGCTAATAGTGCATGTACAGCACCGTACTGCGTCAAGGTAAGAGACCAGAGCGCGCCGTGCTGGGCTGCATACCTGAAATTGACGTCAAATAGAAACAGTGTATGCGTGTGTGTACGGCTCAACCTGCCAGCTAAAAATTCGTCCACTGAATGCCTGCGAGACCTTTCCTTTTTTTTTTTTTTTTTTATGATAATAGGAACAGAAAACTTTCCCAGGTTCGTTCCATCACTCATTTTAAGAGGCCAAACTTCTCGTCTAAATTTCGAAACAGAATTTTTTTAAATGTAGATAGTTCATTTTTGTAATTATATTTCTCGCCATATTTCACGAACTACAGCTTGTTAAAAAAACGTTATAACGATTTGTTTCTCAGCTGTCAGATTTATCTGCACAAATTTCACACATGTTCCGTCTATTTTTGCTCATGATTGACTTTCTCCAGTTCTTAAAAAAAAAAAAATAGATTCAGCTTTATGAAATCTTTCTTATCCTCTCAAATATTAGCAATGAAATTTCCAGTTCCATCGTTAACTAGTCATGAAGTCTCTCCAATTCTATCTGATACTGTTAATAAAGTCTCTCCAATTCTCTCTAATATAGTATTAACGAAACTGCAATTCTTTCTAATAATATTAACGAAGTCTCTCCAATTCTCTATAATATACTAGTATCGACGTCTCTCAAATTCCCTCTTGGTATAAATACCTCTAGCCTTTCCAGTTCCCTCTAAAACTAGTAATCTAGTAATAGTCCCTCAAGTTCTCTCTAATACTGTTAATGAAGTCTCCCCTATTCTCTATTATACTATCAACAAAGCCACTCCAATTCTCTCTAATAATGTTAATGAAGTCTCCACTATTCTCTATTATACTATCAACAAAGCCACTCCAATTCTCTTTAATACTGTTAATGAAGTCTCCCCTATTCTCTATTATACTATCAACAAAGCCACTCCAATTCTCTCTAATACTGTTAATGATGTCTCCCCTATTCTCTATTATACAATCAACAAAGCCACTCCAATTCTATCTAATACTGTTAATGAAGTCTCCCCTATTCTCTATTATACTATCAACAAAGCCACTCCAATTCTATCTAATACTGTTAATGAAGTCTCCCCTATTCTCTATTATACTATCAACAAAGCCACTCCAATTCTATCTAATACTGTTAATGAAGTCTCCCCTATTCTCTATTATACTATCAACAAAGCCACTCCAATTCTATCTAACACTGTTAATGAAGTCTCCCCTATTCTCTATTATACTATCAACAAAGCCACTCCAATTCTATCTAATACTGTTAATGAAGTCTCCCCTATTCTCTATTATACTATCAACAAAGCCACTCCAACTAACGAAGTCACTGCAATTTTCTCTAATATTCTGCTTCTTCTTTGGTCCTGGTCCGCAGTGTGTATATGTCTTTTCGGATGATGGTCATCGTCATAATTTTCCTTTATGCTCTTTATGAAGCATGCAGGCACCACTGCAGATAGTCTTCTTGCAGGACGACTGCACCAACCATTCACATGTTCTTGCATCAGTGGTTTGTGTGAGAATTTGCTTTACATGGTGAGTTTGCCAGCCACATGCACAACGTTCCAATGCTGTACAGTAAATTGGGTCATGTTCTGTTTAGCTGTCTTTCTTATCTCATTCATAAAGACAGTAGATACGACTGCTGTGCACCCGACAATTTGTTATTATTTTTAAACGCTTCAGAAAGGGTGGGTGTAATTCAAGTAGGTAGAAAATAGTTTCCGCTTCTGCTAAACGCATATCCGCCATGCTAGCCGAACAGGTGTTCCTATAGTTGTATTTTTATTATTATTATTTTTTTTTTTCAATTTGGTTCGTTAGCCGGTTGTGGCGCTTTTGTGTGTCATGATCCCTGATAACGACCGATGTGATCTTAACGCTTTGTGTCCCTAGTAAAATCTGCTCTAGAATCCAGGAGCAGAGAATCAGCCGCCTAACTGTGCCACAAGTGGACGAGGTTCAATGTGGCTTCCCAGCAAACCGAAGTACTCGAGACCTGATATTCACACTCAGATAGCTGAGTGAAAAGGTCCTTGAGTATAAAGGTGAGATGCACCTTTGTTTCTTGGATCTGGAAAAGGCATTTGACAAGGTCACCTGGAACAAACTTTGGGACTACTTGCCAAGGAAGAACATTCCAGCACCTCTAGTAGTACGTGCTATACAGAGCTTCTACAAGTCTTGCAGAAATTATGTGAGGACGGCAAACCAAAAGTCAGATAGAGTTAAGGGCCACCAGTGGTGTAAGACAAGGCGATATCATATCACCATATGTGTTCATACTCCTCATGGATGATGTCATCAAAACATGTAAAGAGAGGACAAGGAAATATTCAGTGGGTTACTGGAAGATGAGGCAGGTTTGTATTTCAGAGCTAGCATTTGCTGATGATGTTGCCCTGATTGCTAAATCAGAGGTACTTCTTCAATCCAACCTGCAAGTCTGGAAGGAAGAGCTGGAGAAGAGAGGGATGGTCATCAGCAGCTCCAAAACAAAAATCATGGTGTCATGTGCAATGACTACAACCCACAAAAGTTAGTTCCAAACCTCTGATTATTGCTATTCAGAGCTTCTGCTTGCGTCAGGGTCAGCGAACCAGAGCTGACCAAGACCCTACTCCACCTCCAAGTGGTGGTCCTGGAAACAGACTGCATCACTGCAGTCTGGCTGAGAGAATGGGGATCGAAGAGGGATGGCTAACCCGGTCCCAAAAATGCCATGCCGAAAACGGGTGTGTCGGGCCGAAAGGCGCAGATATCGCAGCTTTGCTGTAAACGGTGACACAGCGTAACAAACGTCCTTTTTAGGACGAACGCAGAAGAAGAAGAAGAAGATCCAAATTAGAAATTAGATATATAAGAAAGGTGCTTGAAGTAACAAGAAGAGACATGGTCCGCAACCAGACGATATGTCAATGCATAAAAACCCAACCCCTGCAGACCCAAGTAGAACAGTTCCAACTAAGAAGGCTTGGCCATGTCTGCAGAATGGGAGAAGATCGGATGCCGCAGCAGGTATGGGATGATGTCCTCCCAGCGGACTTTGGGTCGTCCTGGAGGTCTGGATCCCTGGCTCTTAGTTTCCCATGCTTGCCGTGGTAGCCGATCTTACTATGGTTTTACCAAGATCAAAAGACAGATGGACTAAAAGGGATAAGCGAGAAGGGAGAGGCAGAAAGCCGAACATTAAACACGCGTCGCGCGATACACAATTACTACTATCACGCGTGTAAAGACACCTGCAAACCTAGAACTTTTTTTCAGACGGACAGTGATAAAATACATTACCCATCCCAGAGTTAGGTTTATAAATCCTGAAAAACTCTTATTAGAAAAGATAACATTAGATGGGTTTACGGTTGAAAACATAACAGTACCCAGACAGCACATCTTCGAAACAGGAGGGTAGAAAATACATATTTTGAACGCAGCCACGTAGCTCTTTTAAATTTGGATATTTGGGTTCCTTAGGGCTTGCTGACAAAGAATATGTAAAACGTTACGCAAATAGTCCAGGAATTAATAAATTATACCCAAAATAAAATAGTGGGATGCCTGACAGCTAAATGGAATCATTTCTGCCATAAAAATTTTTATAAACGTGTTTGAAAAAAAATCTTACGTTACAGAATTAGCCTCCCATGTAAACTCCAAAATTGATTGGAGCGCAACAAATGAAAAGACTAACCACGATTGGTCGGGGCTAATAAATACTATCTTTCGTTGTTAGGGAGACGTGATAAAAGGTAACATTTTTTCAAACACTTGTCCGAAACGTGGCCTCATTGGCTAGACTCGCTTGATATAAACTCACTTAGGGAGCGTTAGTTCGAGATCCCCACTTGTGCAATAATCTTGATAAAGCAACAGTGCGTTGAAGCCAGCTCATGGTTGTGTTAAATAAAGCCTGGAACATAAGCAGATGGGAATTTGTGCCAGTAATTGTGCCAGAATTCATTGCTAATCAACGTATCTGTGTTTATTTCCATGAAATTGTGGTAAGCTTGAACCATTCAGTATCTTTTAATGAAAATTGAATGTAA
This sequence comes from Oreohelix idahoensis, assembly GCA_024509875.1. NCBI lineage: Eukaryota > Metazoa > Mollusca > Gastropoda > Stylommatophora > Oreohelicidae > Oreohelix > Oreohelix idahoensis. The sequence continues at coordinate 7,004 of JAMPIV010020517.1, forward strand.
ATTGTTAATTTATGCCTGTATATATATGTGTAGTTCAGTGGCAAACAGGAGATAAAGCCTATAATGCTCCAGCCTGAACAGAGGGTGTCGGAGGTAAGTAAAACGGCATGGAATGGCCAAATAGTACACTGACACCTGGATGATTGACTAGAAAGAAATAATGCTGGAAGTGCAGAGGCGTGGTAACCATTAAGGAGGTAAATACTGGTATAAAGTATTTCAGATGAAGCTGACAGTTGGCCTAACGCTCTGAACTCAATGCTTGTGTTGTATTGTGCTCAGTGTAGAACTAGAGTATCAATTAGTTATGAAGTAGAAGGTACATCCTTCTTGTTTTCAGGGACCGTGGTCTTGATGGTACTGAGCAGCACCTGGTCAGAGCTTTGCTGAATCCAGAGTCGGACAGCATACTCCTTGGTCCATTTAGCTATCAGTGAGGTGTCTCCAGAGCCCAGAGGAGAATTCGAGCAGAGGAGTCCTTCCCTGCCGCCATCACGCAAGATAAGCTGATTTGGCCAGCTGAGCTCAACATTATGTCCCCTCATCTTGAAATTAAATTTTTGTAAAATAAAACATTCAGAAGGGGAATTTAATTGTCTTAATATCAGGAAACTGAGAACATCTCCAATAATAGTCCCTAAAAAGACAAACTATTGAAAGTCATGATGACAAATACCAACAGAGCTTGAACAAAACAAAACCAGTATTACCTCATATTACTACTACACAACTGACACACATAGGATATTTTTAATAAATATTAATGTCACTACAATATACATCATGGATAAAAAGGTCTGTACAATATATCTTGTAATTAAAATTGATTGTGATTCCTGGTTCCTTTGTATTTGAATCAGGACACATATACCTCTATGATGACCATGAATACATATTGTTATTTGAAAAGTTATCAGTGACTCCTTAAGATATTCTCATAGAGTGTTATATGTATGTGAGTGTCACAGTGTTGTCAAGAGTAGCGGATTAAATTAAATTGTTTATCTGTCTGTTGTTGTGACTTACACTTCACCATACTCATACCCTAGACACATAACGTAGCATCACACTATTCCAGAATAATTCTGACTGAGATATATAGATATGTGGTAGCAAGTAAGGATATCTATAATACACTACTCTTAATAGATATAGATACCTTCACAGCTGATCTCAGTCAGTACACTAAGTTCCCTATAAGTATTTATAACATCCCACTTCACCACATATATTGGGGTCTCGCTCTTGGGATTTTGAATCTTTAACTATTAAAAATATTGGGGGTAATTCACTTCAGGGAATATAAGAATTAAAAGGTATCCTTGGGTGGAATTAAATAAGGTTGAGCTCACGGTGCCTGTGTTGTCCATTAGATATATTTAGAGATTAAATTGTTGGTAGACATTGTAGAAATTTACCTGATAGACAATGGCGGACCTGGCCAAGTTTCGATCTGCTGCTGTACAGACTGCAAAAGAGTTAGGATTAGATGGGCAAGTTATGGTTGCCTATGTCACTACGGAATGTGAAAAATTTATTGAACGCGAAGAAAGAAGATTAGAAAAAGAGGCCGAAAGAAGGTTAGAGGCTGAGATTAAGAGGTTGCAGATTGAGGCTGAGACTAAGAGGTTGCAGATTGAGGCTGAGGCTAAGAAATTGGAAGCAGAAAGAGAAGACAAAAGATTAGCTGCAGAAAGGGAAGAGAGGAAATTAGCTGCAGAAAGGGAAGCAGAAGATAAAAGATTACAAAGGGAACATGAGTAACGACTAAGGGAGTTTGAGTTTCAAGGCCATGCTCCTGAAAATGGTGCCAGTCCCTTTGCCTCTGATGCTACGGTTACTCAAGGAGCCTCAACCTCAGCTATGAATTTTCATTTAGATCATTTTGTTGAGAAAGACGATGATATAGAGAGCTACCTAAATAGGTATGAGCTATTAGCTACCACGTATGGGTTAGAGAGAGAAAGGTGGAGCTTAAAGTTATCTCAGGGACTTCGTGGGGCAGCTTATGAAGTTTTTGCAAAAATGAGCAGAGGTGATCAGGAAAATTATGACATGCTAAAGCAGGCTCATTTGTTAAGGTATGAAAAGAATGCAGAATTTTATAGGAAAAAATTTAGGAAAGCTAAACTACTGTCAGGTGAAACCTATCACCAGTTCTCTGCACGAATAGAGACATACTTGGAGAAATGGACTTCTCTGGGGAAAACCCAAGATCTTAAGGAAATGGTCCTTATAGAGCAATTAAGAGAGTCCATGGCTCCAGACCTGAGAAAGTTTCTCATGGAACAAGGTGCAGAGAGGCTGGGTGAGTTGCTAAATGTTGCTGAAAGGTATCAAGCAGCTCAAGCAGAGGTAACAGGTAATAAAAAGAAACAAGTGGATAACTTTAGGGCACCACAGAACTTTAATAAATTTGATCCTAAGGATCAAAATAAAGGTAAGCACCAATTTGATAGGCCACGGTATGAAAATAAAAATAAATTCCCACAATTCGATGAAAGGAAATATAATGAAAGAAAATCTTTCAACCAAGGAAAAAGGTGGTGTAAGAATTGTCAGATGGACAATCATGACACTGACCGTTGCAGAAGGAAACCTGTGTATATGGCAACCCTTCAGGTCAGGTCGACCTCAAGACAGGAGGAGGATATTATGTTAGATACCACTCCAGAAGAGATGAGGAAGGCACAGGCTGGGGATAAAACACTCAAGCCTTGTTTCAGAAAATTGTCAACTTGTCATACAACTCCAGGCAAGGGAGATTTTTACATGAAAAACAAGTTGATGTATAGGAAGACTGGAGCTAGATCCAAGGGTCACGGACAGCTGGTTCTTCCAAAGAGATATAGGGCAGACTTAATAAGGAGCCTACATGTGAAACCAGATGGGGACCATGAGAAGATAGGTACCATCATTCAAAAGGTGGCTCACAATTATTATTGGCCCAAAGCAAGATGGGACATTGAGAATTTTGTAGAAAGGTGTAGCATAGCCCATGAGGGAACACCCACAAGTGGGAACATGGATCAGGACCTGGACACGCCACGGGGCAAAATTAGGCCTGATAATAAAAAGAAATATAAATTTGATAAAGTGGACCAAATGGAATGGGAAGCCCCTTTTCACGGACAAGCTTCACTTAACTGTTTTACAATGGCCACTATGCGGAGAGTGCAAAAAGATGTCTACCCCAGGATAAGCCGAAAATCCCTCAATCGGACTTAAACAAACTGGAGGAAGAGGATGTAGAGAGGAAATCTCTCATCAAGAATTTTAAGTGGGGAGAAAGCCCCAAAAGAAAAATTGGTAGCGGTCGATTTGTGAATGATAATTCTGGGAGGAAAAATCATCACTATAAAGCTTCGAGTGGAAGAGACCATACCGGTGCATGGACAAATAGGTCCACACAATTAAAGGTCCATATGTAGCTATGTTAAGAACGTGGACTGATGAAAAGGCAGAGGAAAACATTACATCTTCATACCAATATGTGAATGAGCTGACCACTCGGTTAAAAACTGGCTGGAAACTTGCCAATGAAAATTTGAAACAAGCCAGGAAGAAACATGCGCCTATTATAACAGGAAGGCGAAAGACAGAAATTTGGCTGTGGGAGAGAAAGTACTGCTTCTTTTGCCCGGGAGTCAGAATAAGTTACAAATTGGATGGCAGGGTCCATATACAGTTCTAGAGAAGGTGTCTAGAACAAATTATAAGATAGATAAGAAGGGGAAAGAAAAAATCTATCATGTGAATCTCCTGAAGAAATATTTGGAAAGAGAACATCAGGAAGAGACACACTTGTTGACCTTGTCCATCGCCATGGAGATGAAAAAGGAACCACTTTCATCATTTGAATATCCATTACACCCCTGTGAGACAGCAGCACAGGTGAAAATCAGTACACATTTAACGAAAACTCAGAAAGAGAGAGTGCAACAGGTTCTAAATAATCATGCAGAGGTGTTAACAGACCGACCAGGGCATACACACCTATTGGAATATGATATGAAACTAATAGACTCCACACCTGTCTGTATGAAACCATATTCGATTCCGTTTGCTAAGGAGAAAGCTTTGAAGGAAGAGATAGACTATCTATTGAAGGAAGGAATTATTTCGCACAGTGAGTCTTCGTATAGTTCCGGTGTGGTACTCTTAAGGAAGCCCTCTGGAGAACATAGACTCTGTATAGATTACAGGAGACTGAATGCTATTACAGAAGGACAGGTGGATCCATTGCCGGATACAAATCAGCTGTTTGCCAGACTAAATAAAGCTAAATATTTCTCAAAAGTGGATCTGAGTAAAGGATACTATCAGATTCCAGTAAAACCTGAGGTTAGACCATACCTAGCTTTTAGTACCTCAGAAGGACACTATGAGTTTAATAGATTGCCATTTGGATTGAAGAATGCGCCTAGTGTCTTCTCTAGAATGATGAGAAAATTATTGGATCCTCTGAATAATCCCTGTATAACAAATTTTATGGATGATATCCTTATAGCAACAGAAACATTTGAGGAACACATTGACTCTCTGAAGATGCTGTTTGATCGACTTAGGGAAGCAAATTTAACAGCCCGACCAACCAAATGTTGCGTTGGATGTAAAGAATTGGAATTTTTGGGACACACAGTTTATCAGGGAAACATGACCCCTGACCCAAAGAATTTAGAGAAACTACAGAAAGCCCCGAGACCACAAACCAAGAAGGACGTGAGATCCTTTGTCTCATATGTGGTTTCTACCAGAAGTATATCAAAAACTTTAATTCCATATGTGCACCGTTAACTGAATTGACACGTAAAGGACATCCAGATCGCATTACATGGACACCACAATGTGAAATGACTTACCAAGAATTGAAGGAAAAGCTCACAAGTAAACCCATTTTGAAATTACCTGACTTAAGTCAAGAATTCATAGTAAGGACGGATGCAAGTAATATTGGGTTAGGTGCAACTCTACTACAGAAATCAGATGCATTGGATGGGGAATTAAGCCCAGTGGCATATGCAAGCAGAAAGTTGAATAAAGCTGAAATCAACTACTCAACTAGCGAAAAAGAATGTCGTGCAGTAATATGGGCGATAAAGAAATTCAATATTTATCTATATGGGAAGGCATTTAAGTTGCAAACAGACCACAAACCGTTATCGTTTCTAGCACAGGCTAGGCATGAGAACTCCAGGTTACTCCGATGGTCTTTACTTTTGGCTCCATATAATTTTAGCATTGAGTATATATCTGGAAAAACCAATTTGGGAGCGGATTTTTTAAGCCGCCATCCGTGTGATGAGAATCACCGTAAACCCCAGAAATAATAATAAATTTCTCTATGTGAATATAGAATAAAGGACTGACATATAATGTCTGTTTAAGAGGGGAGGTGTCGTGGAATATTCTAATCCACATATATAAATTATCAAGTAAATATAAAGCCTAATAAATACATATAATAAATAAAGGAAGAAGAATGGTAAAGAACAGTGCTGTCACAATGACTGTACTCGAAATCCCCTTGTTTTCTACTGCGTATGCAAATTGTAACGTTTCACGTTGATATTAAAGGCCTTCTGCAACATACACGCGTTTCCCAAACACACAATAAAATGTGCTGCCTTTCTAAGAAAAACCTTGAAATATGCAAGTTGACCTAAATTTTAAATTCCATTCATGTCTTTTTCTACACTATGTTACCAAGATCAAAAGACAGATGGACTAAAGGATAGCGAGAAGGGAGAGGCAGAAAGCCGAACATTAAACACGCTTCGCGCGATACACAATTACTACTATCACGCGTGTAAGGCCACATGCACTAACTTTTTTTCAGACGGACAGTGATAAAATACATTACCCATCCCAGAGTTAGGTTTATAAATCCTGAAAAACTCTTATTAGAAAAGATAACATTAGATGGGTTTACGGTTGAAAACATAACAGTACCCAGACAGCACATCTTCGAAACAGGAGGTAGAAAATACATATTTTGAACGCAGCCACGTAGCTCTTTTAAATTTGGATATTTGGGTTCCTTAGGGCTTGCTGACAAAGAATATGTAAAACGATACGCAAATAGTCCAGGAATTAATAAATTATACCCAAAATAAAATAGTGGGGATGCCTGACAGCATGGAATCATTTCTGCTCATAAAATTTTTTTATAACGTGTTTGAAAAAAAATCTTACGTTACAGAATTAGCCTACCATGTAAACTCCAAATTGATTGGAGCGCAACAAATGAAAGACTAACCACGATTGGTCGGGCTATAAATACTATCTTTCGTTGTTAGGGGAGACGTGAAAAGGTAACATTTTTTCAAACACTTGTCGAAACGTGGCCTCATTGGCTAGACTCGCTGATATACTCACTTAGGAGCGTTAGTTCGAGACCACTAGTGCAAATAATCTTGATAAAGCAACAGTGCGTTGAAGCCAGCTCATATTTGTGTTAAATAAAAGCCTGGAACATAAGCAGATGGGAATTTGTGCCAGTAATTGTGCCAGAATTCATTGCTAATCAACGTATCTGTGTTTATTTCCATGAAATTGTGGTAAGCTTGAACCATTCAGGATCTTTTAATGAAAATTGAATGTAAATTGTTAATTTATGCCTGTATATATATGTGTAGTTCAGTGGCAAACAGGAGATAAAGCCTATAATGCTCCAGCCTGAACAGAGGGTGTCGGAGGGAAGTAAAACGGCATGGAATGGCCAAATAGTACACTGACACCTGGATGATTGATTAGACAGAAATAATGCTGGAAGTGCAGAGGCGTAGTGACCATTAAGGAGGTAAATACTGGTATAAAGTATTTCAGATGAAGCTGACAGTTGGCCTAACGCTCTGAACTCAATGTTTGTGTTGTATTGTGCTCAGTGTAGAACTAGAGTATCAATTAGTTATGAAGTAGAAGGTACATCCTTCTTGTTTTCAGGGACAGTGGTCTTGATGGTACTGAGCAGCACCTGGTCAGAGCTTTGCTGAATCCAGAGTCGGACAGCATACTCCTTGGTCCATTTAGCTATCAGTGAGGTGTCTCCAGAGCCCAGAGGAGAATTCGAGCAGAGGAGTCCTTCCCTGCCGCCATCACGCAAGATAAGCTGATTTGGCCAGCTGAGCTCAACATTATGTCCCCTCATCTTGAAATAACTTTGTAAAAATAACATTCAGAGGGGAATTTAATTGTCTTAATATCAGGAACTGAGAACATCTCCAATAATAGTCCCAAAAGACAAACTATTGAAGTCATGATGACAAATACCAACAGAGCTTGAACAAAACAAAACCAGTATTACCTCATATTACCACTACACAACTGACACACATAGGATATTTTTAATAATATATGTCACTACAATATTCACATTGATAAAGTCTGTACATATACTTGTAATTAAAATTGATTGTGATTCCTGGTTCCTTTGTATTTGAATCAGGACACATATACCTTTATGATGACAATGAATACATATTGTTATTTGAAAAGTTATCAGTGACTCCTTAAGATATTGTTGAATGTATTTGTAGTTATTCCTGTCCGCTTTTTTTTTAACTCCATCTTTTTTTCACGTTTGATATAATGTTACTTCATATATTTATACACCGTATTATCATCAATATATTGTAAGACATACTGTAGTACTTGTTGCTTCCGAGCCAGACGGATTTTAGATTTGAAGATTACAAACCCGAATCCAACGAATGCCGGTTTCCTTGTCTCCATTAAAGAATCTACCGTTTTGCACCACTGTAATTTTAATGGCAGGTATCGATGTAATTCATCTGTTAAAAATCTGACTACGGGATATTGTTTTATTTTATACGTTTTTTTTTTTTTTAATACGGCTATAGAGAATCTATGAAAATTGTGGATAAACTCAAACTATGAAAACTGTTATCCTGAATCTGTGACAAATTTGACTGCAATGAAACTATGAAAATATGCATACATTGAATGAATCCATCAAAATATGGACATTCTAAAGCTGTAAAAATTATGCCTACAATGAATTAACGTAATATTGGATTTACTGAATATAAACGCGGAAAATATAACATGTATTATATGGAGGAAAGTGGTCACCTTACTGTAATAAGTGGATACAGAAACAAGTAGGCGACTATGTCCCTACCCTAAGCCTCAACAAAGAAATTCATTGATAAGGGAAATCAAACAGATACACGCACAAGACATATTTGCATTAATTTACAACCAGCAATCGGATACGTGTTCTCGAGTGGACGATTTTAGTATCAGCTTCGTACTTCGTCACAAAACAAGTCAGGAAATACAGTACAAATGTGAAACAAAACGAAAAAAGCACATCAATAAATAAATCTGCTCATTAAAAATAAAAACAAACAACAGACGCAACTTACACGAGCATCGCCTAGCAACAACAGACAATGTACTTTACACAATTTTTAATGTCGCTGTCGCCAAGCTACCATATGTTTTATCTCCCCCTTATATCCCCTGTTTACTTTCTCTGAGCGGCCAACTGGCTAAGTGGTTCAAGCGGTTCCCCTCGCGGCACAGTTATTGGGTTCCGGGATCAAAACCTGGTATTGTCACGCTCCAGTCTACCCGGCTGCAAATGGGTGCATGACTCTGGTCGTGAATCAGGGAAGGCAACGAGGACGGCAACTGGTCAACCCACCTCATAAAAAGATGGATCCATTATAATGAAATCTCTAACTCTTCACTCCGCTACGGCAATTTCTGTTATGTGCCTACCTTTACCTGCCCTTTTTTTTGAACTTTCTATAGAGCAAGGTTTCTTAATCTTTTTTGTGTCATGGGCCTCTTTGATTCTCCGATGAAGGCTATGGACCCCTTTGATTGTCTGATGAAGGCTATGGACCCCTTTGATTGTACAGTGAAGGCTATGGACCCCTTTGATTGTCCAGTGAAGGCTATGGACCCCTTTGATTGTCCGATGAAGGCTATGGACCCCTTTGATTGTCCGATGAAGGCTATGGACCCCTTTGATTCTCTGATGAAGACTATGGACCCCTTTGATTGTACGATGAAGGTTATGGACCCCTTTGATTCTCTGATGAAGGCTATGGACCCCTTTGATTGTCCAGTGAAGGCTATGGACCCCTTTGATTGTCTGATGAAGGCTATGGACCCCTTTGATTGTCCGATGAAGGCTATGGACCCCTTTGATTGTCTGATGAAGGCTATGGACCCCTTTGATTGTCCGATGAAGGCTATGTACCCCTTTGATTGTCCGATGAAGGCTATGTACCCCTTTGATTGTCCAGTGAAAGCTATGGACCCCTTTGATTGTCTGATGAAGGCTATGAACCCCTTTGATTGTCCGATGAAGACTATGGATCCCTTTGATTCTCTGATGAAGGCTATGGACCCCTTTGATTGTCCAGTGAAGGTTATAGACCCCTTTGATTGTCTGATGAAGGCTATGGAGCCCTTTGATTGTCCAGTGAAGGCTATGGACCCCTTTGATTGTCTGATGAAGGCTATGGACCCCTTTGATTGTCCGATGAAGGCTATGGACCCCTTTCATTGTCCAGTGAAGGCTATGGACCCCTTTGATTGTCTGATGGAGGCTATGGACCCCTTTGATTGTCCAGTGAAGGCTATGGACCCTTTGATTGTCCAGTGAAGGCTATGGACCCCTTTGATTGTCCGATGAAGGCTATGGACCCCTTTGATTGTCCGATGAAGGCTATGGACCCCTTTGATTCTCTGATGAAGACTATGGACCCCTTTGATTGTCCGATGAAGGTTATGGACCCCTTTGATTCTCTGATGAAGGCTATGGACCCCTTTGATTGTCCAGTGAAGGCTATGGACCCCTTTGATTGTTCAATGAAGGCTATGGACCCCTTTGATTGTCCAGTGAAGGCTATGGACCCCTTTGATTGTCCAGTGAAGGCTATGGACCCCTTTGATTGTCCGATGAAGGCTATGGATCCCTTTGATTGTCCGATGAAGGTTATGGACCCCTTTGATTGTCCGATGAAGGCTATGTACCCCTTTGATTGTCCAGTGAAGGCTATGGACCCCTTTGATTGTCTGATGAAGGCTATGGACCCCTTTGATTGTCCGATGAAGGCTATGGACCCCTTTGATTCTCTGATGAAGGCTATGGACCCCTTTGATTTTCCGATGAAAGCTATGGACCCCCTTTGATTGTCCAGTGAAGGCTATGGACCCCTTTGATTGTCTGATGAAGGCTATGGACCCCTTTGATTGTCCAGTGAAGGCTATGGACCCCTTTGATTGTCTGATGAAGGCTATGGACCCCTTTGATTGTCCGATGAAGGCTATGGAGCCCTTTGATTGTCTGATGAAGGCTATGGACCCATTTGATTGTCCGATGAAGGCTATGTACCCTTTTGATTGTCCGATGAAAGCTATGGAGCCCTTTGATTGTCTGATGAAGGCTATGGACCCCTTTGATTGTCCGATGAAGGCTATGTACCCCTTTGATTGTCCGATGAAGTCTATGGACCCCTTTGATTGTCCGATGAAGGCTATGGAGGCCTTTGATTGTCCGATGAAAGGTATGGACCCCTTTGATTGTCCGATGAAGGCTATGGACCCCTTTGTCCGATGAAAGCTATGGACCCCTTTGATTGTCTGATGAAGGCTATGTACCCCTTTGATTGTCCGATGAAGGCTATGTACCCCTTTGATTGTCCGATGAAGGCTATGGACCCCTTTGATTGTCCGATGAAGGCTATGTACCCCTTTGATTGTCCGATGAAGGCTATGGAGCCCTTTGATTGTCCGATGAAGGCTATGGACCCCTTTGATTGTCCGATGAAGGCTATGTACCCCTTTGATTGTCCGATGAAGGCTATGGAGCCCTTTGATTGTCCGATGAAGGCTATGGAGCCCTTTGATTGTCCGATGAAAGGTATGGACCCCTTTGATTATCTGATGAATGTTATGGACCCCTTTGATTATCCAATGAAAGCTATGGACCCCTTTGATTGTCTGATGAAAGCTATAGACCCCTTTGATTGACCGATGTAGGCTATATACCCCCCTTCTTGGGTACCTGACTTTGAGGAAAGGGAATGACAAGGCAGCCAGGAAGGGAACTGGCCACCCCACCTCTCGATGCTAGACTTAGTACAATGAAGTCTCTTACCACTCCCTCCCCCCCCCCCCCCCCCCTTACGGCAGATCTGCTATTGGACTACATTTACCTGTTAACTCTACAGCAAGCCCCCGAATCTGTCCACCAGCGAGCCCCGAATCTGTCCACCAGCGAGCCCCGAATATGTCCACCAGCGAGCTTATTTAATTGCTTATCTTGACGACAACGCTGTGGTGGGTTTTGATGTTAAACAATAAAGTGTTATTTGTCTACCGATGTGAGGTCAGCTGTGCAAGCCCCTGAGTCTAAGGGTTGAATAAGATGTTCTCAGGGAACCTGGCTGCTACCACCCTACGACCTCAATCGGCTATATATTTTATCCTAATTAGTATGTAATGGTGTCTGGTTGTTATCTAGCTAGTGTCTAGGGTAATGTGCAATGTAAATGTAATAAAAATGATAACAACTACACTTAACACTCAATGAATAGTAATGAAACAAGTCACTGGTTAAATTTGAACTGTAAAATCTTTTGTACAATTTTATTTTTCCTGTGTCTCAATTGCTTGGACACAGGAATGTTAAAAATCAAAGAAGAATTCAATTTAGTTATATTTTAAATACTTTAAAAACAACACTCTGGTTGTGAATAATTATCTACAATGTTTATGTCTTGAGTTGGTATGATGAAACAATAAGTCTATGAATGGGCAATCCTTGGAGGAACGAATGTTCTCATCACTTCAAGAAAACCTTGATAAAATATAGATGATGGAGATTAAAGTTATGTGAACCAAGGCACGCCCGTGGACGGATGCTCTTATCTGAATAATCCAGTAAAACTCGGCTGTCTCTCTCACATATCTACTTTCTGCACGATTTCACTTCGGCAGAATGCTGCTACAGAATACTTCGTAAGTTAGGCACTCAGGAACGTTATGCCTCACTCTGGCAGCTTCAGTGGAAGTATAGTAGTATGTGGCTCACTTTATGGTTCCACAGTTGAACCCGCATCAATGAAATTTACACAATATGTAGGTTAATCTAGCGATTAATGGTCACACACAATCGCCGCTGGTGCAGGAAGGCAAGGGCAATGGTCATGAATTCCCTGCTCCCTTTGATAACACTACTTATTAAAAAGATTTTTCTCAACGCTAGGTTCAAATCGTTTTTATTACTATCCTTAGTCTATTTGCTCCAACCAATCAAATTATGTTATGCTTTCTAGCGTCCTTTTTTCAAAATACGTTACATTTTAAATCTTGGACTACCTCTCCCCTCCCAAGATATGGCGAGCTGAGTGAGGCTATTCCGTATGTCCGTCACTGTGTCTTTCAGTTCCATATTTCAGTCCCTATCTAACTGTTTTTTTTTTTAAATGCGGAAAAGCAATTATGGATCAGAAGACTAGCTGCCATGTAGTCCTTCTGGTTTTATTCGTATCTTTATCCCATTATTTTTCACTCTTCATTTATTCAAATAACATATGCTTTTATAATAATATACCTTATGGGGACTATGATATGCTAATAAACAAATATTATCCTTTTAATTGTCAACTGTCCTTTCGTTTATTTTATTATCAGTCTTCATCTAAGTTCAGTTGGCCATCATGGCTTTGCATCTCACTGTTGTTAATAAGTTTTTACTTTTTCCTCCTGTCCCCTACACACTAGGTTAAATTTTCAAATTTCCACGTTAATCGTAATTTTTTCTTTCTTTACTAAAAATACACCATCTTTTTCCCCTCTCTATCGTGCTTATACAAAAAGAAGCATAACGTCTGCATTTCATCCGAAAAATACGACTGTGTGTGTGTTTTTTCAACGCAGTCTCCCGATCTGAGTGTTTATACATTTTGGCTGCGCGAATGGCAATAACTGCCATCAATGGTACCTATACCTTGTAGCGGTATGGCAGCTTGCGTACCCTGACAATCCCCAGAGCTATGCCAGTGGGAGTTTTACTCCTGGTAGGTTCAACCAAGCTGGACTGGTCTGTGTGGGTAGGGGTCAGACAAAAGCTGGTACCCTGGTCCTCCAGGTTGAGGGTTTTAGCATAGGGCTGACACCCCTGTCTATGTAAAAAAAATAATGAAGTTACGGAAACAACATCAAATGAACAAACTTTGCTGCGGGATGGACATTCGGAGTCTGTGGCTCGTATGACTGTCAGTGGTGAAAGCCGAAAGGAAGCCACTGACATGAAAACGGATGTCCTGACCGCAAAACAGGATACATGAATAGGATTTTGGAATGTCAGGACAATGTACGAGACAGGTAAACTAAGACAGGCCACGGCAGAAATGAGAAACTATAGGTTACACATCCTGGGGATAAGTGAGAGCAGATGGACAGAAGCAGGAAAAGTTAAAACAGCAACAGGAGAAACAGTACTTTACTCTGGAAGAGAGGATGGACAGCACAGTGAAGGCGTAGCCATTATTCTACAGAAAGGGATAGAAAGGACATTACTGGAATGGAAACCCATCAACAACAGACTGATACGATTGAGATTGAGAGGGAGATTCACCAACACTACTATAATACAATGCTACGCACCAACGAATGATAGCGATGAGGAGGTCAAGGATGAATTCTATCAACAACTGCAGAAAGAAATGGAAGACACACCTAGATATGATCTTGTTATAGTAATGGGAGACCTCAATGCGAAAGTTGGTACACACAATACATATAATGAAAGAACAATGGGGAAATGCGGCAGCGGAACAGCAAACGAAAATGGGGATAAGCTAATAAGTTTCTGTAGCATTAACAACCTGGTCATTGGAGGAACACTTTTCCCACATAAGGAAATTCACAAGTTAACATGGGAATCACCAAATGGTCGGGACAGAAACCAGATAGACCACATCATGGTTAACGGCAGATGGAGACATGCATTACAAGATGTGAGGGTAAGAAGAGGTGCAGATGTGGGAAGTGATCACCATTTAGTGGTAGCAAAACTGAAAGTGAAACTAAGAAGGGCTGGACCAACTGTAACTACACAGAAAAGGTTTGACATCAGCAAATTGAAGGACCCCCTTACCAGAAAAGCTTTTGCGGCCGACATTAAGAAACGATATCAATTTGCCAAAAGCCAGGAAAAGACATTGACTGATGATATAGACCAGAATTTCAACACCATTTCAACAATATATAAGGAAAGTAGCAAATCATGCTTAGGATTCCAGGAAAGGAAGAAGCAAGACTGGATAACACCAGAAACACTAAACACCATAAAGATGAGAAAGGAAATGAAAAGAAAGAAAACAGAAGCGAAGTCCCCCAGGTTAAAGCAACTATATAGCGAACAGTACAGTCAGCTGGACAGGGAAGTTAAACGCCAAACCCGAGCCAACAAAAGGAATTTCCTAGACGATCTTGCAAAACAGGCAGAACAGGCAGCACTGAGAAATGAACAAAGCACAGTATACAAAATAACTAAATTCATCAGCGGAAAACAAGGTGCGAACAATATTACATTAGTAAGAGATAAGCAAGGAAATCTCATCAAGACAGCAGAGGGACAGGAAACAAGATGGGCAGAGCACTTCAGAGAAACGCTGAACAAGGAAATACCAGAGACACAATTGAATGTTCCTGAGGCTGAAAACGATCTAGATGTAAATACAGACATTCCACGAAAAGAAGAAATCATCACAGCAATCAAAGGGTTAAAGAACGGTAAAGCTCCGGGCCATGATAACTTAAATGCAGAGCTATTTAAGACAGACCCAGAGTTAGCAGCAGAACTATTAGAACCACTATTTGCACAAGTGTGGAAAACGGGGACAACACCATCAGAGTGGAAGAAAGGAATAATTGTCAAATTGCCCAAGAAGGGAGATCTTGCAGACTGCAATAATTGGAGAGGAATCACTCTTCTCTCAGTTCCCAGCAAAATACTAGGCAGGATAATTATACAGAGAATTTCAAAGGCAGTAGACTACAAACTGAGGAAAGAACAAGCAGGATTTAGAAAGAACAGAAGATGTGTAGACCATATATTCACTCTCAGGAACATTATAGAGCAGTGCTCAGAATGGCAAAGACAGCTTTACATAAATTTTGTTGATTTTGAAAAGGCTTTTGACAGCATACATAGGGACAGTTTATGGAAAATACTGAGGGCTTATGGAATTCCAAGCTGCATAGTGTCAATCATAAAAAGCCTCTATGCCAACTTTACGTGTAGTGTTGGGCAGAGCAACCTAACCTTCGAGGTGAAGACAGGAGTACGACAGGGTTGCCCCTTATCAACCACTCTATTTTTAACAGTCATAGACTGGGTGATGCGCCAGACAACAGAGGGCAGTCCAAGAGGAATAAGATGGACTTCATTTTCTACATTGGAAGATCTGGAATATGCAGATGACATTGCACTGCTGGCACATTCACATCAACACATCCAGGAAAAAACGGATAGACTTAATAAAATTAGCCAGCAGGTGGGCTTGAACATCAATTTAAAGAAGTCTGAGGTCATGACGCTCAATGTGAGCAACCCTGAGCCCATATCAGTAAGGAATCAGCAACTGGTACAGACAGATACCTTCACATACCTAGGAAGCATAGTAACACCAGATGGTGGGGCAGGCAAAGACATCAACATCAGAATGAATAAGGCAAGAACAGCCTTCTTTAGCCTAAATAACATCTGGAAGTCCTCCCAATACAGCACAAGCACAAAATTAAGATTATACCAGAGTTGCGTGCTTTCTGTGCTTCTCTATGGTGCGGAATGCTGGAGAGTCACAGAGAAGGAAATGTCAAAATTGTCCTCTTTTCACACAACATGCCTAAGAAAAATTCACCGCATCTTTTGGCCGAATACCATCACCAACCAAGATCTGCTTACTCGTAGCAAGCAAGAGGACATGCACACCATCATAGCTGGCAGACGCTGGAGCTGGGTTGGTCATGTCCTCAGAAGAGACCCCGATGCCATCACAAGAACAGCTATGTTTTGGACCCCTGAAGGAAAGCGAAAGAGAGGCCGACCAAAAACAACTTGGCAAAGGACTGTGGAGGCTGAGATGCAAAGAATGAACCAGAGCTGGGGCACTGTACGAAGGATGGCCACCGACCGTGCAAAGTGGAATCAATTTGTTGTTGCCCTACAAGACGCCACTAGGCGTGATGGCCACTGACTGCTTTGACGGTCGGTGGTTAAGGATCGAAGAAGAGAAGAATGGCAATAAGGGGGTGGGCTAGTTGGCTTGTGGCGTTTTATTCAAATATGCTACCAGCATGTTGTCACGCGCTGTCGCGATTCAAACCAACACGTGTTAATGGTCGTATTTTTCCCGTCTCTCACTTGCATTCCTCCGTTTATTTCTTTCCCCGTTTTTCTTCTTTCACTCTTGCTTGAAAAAATTGTGCCTTGGCTGGCAAACTGTTAGTTAATTTTCAAGGACGTATTTTGAAACACTAGTACTATCGAGTGAGAGAAGGGTATCGTTTACTTGCGTTAAGGCTTATCAAAAAATTAATACGACTGCTGGCGCCGGTGACGATGCTGAAGCGCAACTTACCTATTTATCTCTATATATTATTTTATCTTTCTAAACACGTGGAATTTTAACTATTTTATCGGTGTATCAATGTATCTCACTACAAACGCTTACTGACGGTTCCACATGCAGCGTCTCAGATTGGAACTTTTTTTAAAAATTTATATAAATAACGCTAGCGAGAAAATCTCAAACGTTGAACCGGCGTTCACAGCAAGTACCTTGGAATGCACGCACTATCACGTGCATGCGTCCTCCTGAGATAACAACTACCGCTGATCTCACAAAAATTTCACAAGTGGTTAGTAGTGTGCTGAATGAAAAAACAAAAATTTAAGAAAAAGCAACACAAGACTTGATCCTAGCTCACGTGTGCAGGGTAAGCTATCTGCTTAAAGAGTAGAATATTGCAGATAAACTTAAATATGGGGATATAGAGGCTAAACTGTCAGGTCACGGGAGCAGTTAACGATATAAAAGGGGTGCTTAAAAAAAAAAAAAACTCTTTAAAAGAGATTCCATTGAGTACGAGGGAGACCAAAGATTCAACTGTGTTAACAAGACCACAATGTCTTTTATATTTGGACATGTAATATAACCGACCGACCCTGTTTCTAGATCAGTGTTTCTCAACCTTTTTGTGTTCACGGCACACTTTTCAATTTTCTAAAAATTTGCGGCACATCTGACTAAGCGCCTGAATAAAAAATTACAGTGATATATACTAAATTAAATACTCTAATTTGTGGGTACTTTAGAATAAAGAACACTCTCAATTTGATTGTCTTTTAATTGTTTAAAATAATTTTTAAATATATCTATTTTTGTTCAAAGCAGTTAATAGCTCCAATTATTACTGAATGAATTCAAGCTGTAAGATCAGGTGTACATTACATGATCACTAAAAAATATACTTCATGTAGTAAATTTACAAAATTGTTGCGGCACACTTTGATTAATAGGCGCGGCGGCACACCGGTTGAGAAACACTGGTCTAGATTGAACGGCGCGCCTCGCCAAAACGAGGTCAAATTTTTTTTTTTAAAAGACCAAAGATTTTAGACATATATTCACGGTCAGTGCCCCGTGTAGTTCCCGTGAGGGGGGGGGGGGGGGTGGGGAATCTGATGAGACAAAGAAAGAATATGCCGACGGCTCCCTCAGGCTCCCACGGCGGCTAAAATGAGGTTGTGCAAGAGGCTGGTAACCTCATCATGTAAAACAAATAGCTACGGAAAATACCCACTACAAGAGCACGTGACTGCCTTGTACCTGCTTCCTACAACTGGGTCAGCTGCACGAGAGGCCCCATAACGAGTCAGAATGAAAGTGGTGATGCAGGGCCGGGGATAAGTATTTGGTGCTCTGGACAAACAAGGTGTCTGGCGCCCTAGGCTAACAGCTAAATTTGGCGCTCAATATATATATATATATATATATATATATTTATTTATATATATATTTATATTTATATATAAATATAAATATATATAAATATATATATAAATATAAATATATATATAAATAAATATATATATATATATACTGAAGCACATTAAAAACGCACCACCTGTATAATCCAGGAACAGAGTGTGAAATGTAAATATAAGTGTGTACAAGTTTACATATTTGGAATCTTTATTCATTTTCCTATGAATCCATGCTGGTCATTAATTTGTACATTTGATTGTTATGAAATTCATTCCATTCTGTGCAGGCAAGGGAGAAAACCAAAAATACAAAAAAATGCACGTGCGTTATCCTGCTGGAGAAGCTGCAAGTCTGGATAAATTGTGAACGCAGAGCAACCAGTGCATCCAGAACCTCATCTCGATATGTCACAGCATTAACATTTCCACGGAAGACGTGAAGAGGCAAGCGATGGTGAAAACTGAATCCTCCCCAAATGTGAATACTGCCACCTCGAAATCGGTTGACACAGCAATCTGCAAAGCGCTCTTCACACCGTCGCTAAATCCGCATACGTCCATCTGCAAAGGATATGTTGAATCTGTTCTCTTCTGTGAATAGGACAGCATTCCACTGCAGTCTAGTCCATCTGATATGTTGCTCTGCCCATTGCAGGCGCTGCTAACGATGTCTGTGAGTCAAGTTTGGCCCAACATAAGGTCGTCTTGCAGTAAGGCATGTATCTCTGAGTCGTCGTATGACTGTCATTCGAAAGACTTGCCCATGTCTACCCACTATTGCTCTTGCTATTTGACTTGCCGGGAGAGTACGATTCCTTAGGTGACTCAGCACAATATGACGATCTTGCGCAGGGGTAGTAACTCGTGGTTGGCCACTCCGAAGTATATCCCGGGCACTGCCAGTGGTTCCGTAACGTTCATTGAGACGTACAATAGTGCGGTGGTGGCAATTCATCCTTCTGGCAATGGCCCGCGAGCTCATTCCGGTCTCCAACATACCAATGGCTCGTTGGCGGTCGTTTTCAGATAGTCGTGGCATTTCAAGCACATGTACTGGGTGTTTTGTCTCAACGGCCTTTCTATACCGAGTATACTGCCAGAACGCGTACACATTTTCAGGGTCATAGCTGTTGGGAATCGTGTTGCACGTGTAACTTTCATCGTTTTCATGTAGTCTGTACACACACCCGTGGGTTGAATCTTGCACTTTCCATTCCAGCAGCCATTCGCTCTCTACCTCATGGCAAACACGGGGAAAATCCATTCCCACACTTTTTTTTGCCAGCTTCTCGGCATCAGTATATATAATAGTGGTGCGTTTTTAATGTGCTTCAGTATATATATATATATATATATATATATATATATATATATATTATATATATATATATATATATATATATATATATATATATATATATATATATATATATATATATATATATATATATATATATATATATATATATATATATATACGAGGGACGGTCAAAAAGTGATGCCTCGTAATTTTTAATTTAATTCAATAGGCAAGAAAACAGATCAAATTCACATTGAAATGTAGCCCCAAGTCTGAACTTCAAAAATTTATTTCTCAATGTAGTCTCCGTTATTTGTTACAGTTTTTGTCCATCTTCTCACAAGGGCATGTATCCCCGCACGGTAAAAATGTGTGTCCTTTTTCCTAAACCACTGGCGTACGGCGCGTTTAAGGGGCTCGGTGTCCTCAAAGTGATGTCCGCGAAGTTCTTCTTTCAGTGGTCCAAACAGATGGAAGTCAGAAGGTGCAAGATCGGGACTGTAAGGGGGATGTGGTAATAAAGTCCAGCCTAATTCTGCAATCGCATCAATGGTGCGTTTAGCGGTGTGTGGCGTGGCATTATCGTGCAACAGTAGTGCAGTTCTCTGATCTTTTAATGGGTAAAGTCGCCGAAGACGACCTCTAAGCTTCTTCAAAGTTTCAATGTAACGGTGCAGGAGGTTGATGGCTATGGTTTTCCTTGTTTCTTTATGTCTGTCTGTCAACATTCTGGGTACCCACCGTGCACAAACTTTTGAATAACCCAGGTCTTTAATGATGTTCTGGACACTGCCTTTACTAATGGACAACATGGAAGAAAGTTCATCCAGTCTTACCCGACGGTCACCACGAATGATGCCATCAACTCGATGAATGTTGTGTGGAGTCACTGCGGTAGACGGACGGCCAGTCCGCTTTACGTCAGCCATTGAGGATTGACCTACTTCAGCTTCGTCACAATGATGTACCCAACGTCGGACAGTGCTAACATCCACTGTTGAATCTCCATAAACATTCTTCAAACGTTCGTGGATGCGAATTGGGGTCTCGCCTTCAGCATTGAGGAATTCTATGACATAATGTTGTTTTAACCGAACGTCTTTGGCAGCCATTTTTAAACTGTTACAGTGGTGCCACCTGTTACTGAAACAGGTTGGTAATGCTATACAGTGCAGAAAAGTGTTTGAGGAATCCTGCTAAATTTACAAATTGCACACCGATGCAGTATTTATATGCATAAAAAATAGGAGGCATTACTTTTTTACCTTCCCTCGTATATATATATATATATATATATATATATATATATATATAATATATATATATATATATATATATATATATATATATATATATATATATATATATATATATATACAGGGTGTTTATAAAGTCGCTGTGCAGTGAAATTTACGCCCGGGCGAGACTACGTCACCAGAAATGTGGTTTTCAATTGAGGCTTGTTGTGTAATGCTGCACACCGGATTGTGGAACACAGCATTGGAACACAGAATATCATGACGTAAATTTTGCATCATTCGTGACGTAATTTCTAAAAATTTTTTCAAAAATTCACTGCACAGCGACTTTATAAACACCCTGTGTATATATATATATATATATATATATATATATATATATATATATATATATATATATATATATATATATATATATATATATAGAGAGAGAGAGAGAGAGAGAGAGAGAGTCCAAAGTCTCCGTACAATTTAAAAAATTTATCAACAATTTCAAATGAAGAGATAGCACTGTGCAGTTTGTTGTACAATTTAAAAAAAACATTATAAAAGTGGTGTTTTTTTCACATAATTTAGTAAACTTCTACATGATCCGCTTTCTGAAGATGAACACTTAGTTTAGTGATGTTTCTAGAAAGCTGAATAGACACAGTGTTAGAATTTAGGGATCAGAACACCCTCATGAGACCAGGGAGCTTCAACGAGATTGTCCAAAGGGAAATGTGTGGTCTTGGCATAGCGCACAATGGCATCATTGGGTCATTGTTCTTCAGAGAGAAAAAAAAAACAAGCAATGCAGATGTTTACTTTAACATTTTGAGGGGATTTGTGGTGCCACCGTTGGAAAACCTGCAAGAAACAATCATGTTCCAGAAGATTGGTGCACCACCTCAGTGGGGACGCGCTGTTCACCAGTTCCTTGAAGAAACATTTCCAGATAGGTGAGGATCAATTCCGTGGCCACCTCGTTCTCCAGATATCACTGCCTTGGATTTCTTCCTATGGGGATGTGTTAAAGATATCGTTTGGAGCATCAACGACCTTAAGGAAAGAATTACCGACGCCATTGCTACCGTTGATGAAGCGATGTTTGAACGAACATGAATAGAAATTGAATACCGCCTTGATGTGCTTCGTGCTACAAATGGTGCCCATGTAGAAGTTTACTACATTATGTGGAATCTAACTCTCCATTTGTATTCTTGATACATTTTTAAAATTGTATGGAGACTTTGTGGACACCCTGTATAATAATGACATTTTTGTCTCCTCGGAATTAAAACTTTGTTTCGTTATACCGACATTTGTAGATCGCTCGATTTGGCCACCCCAATTCCGCGTTAGTTTTCCCTTTAGGCTAGTTTGTTTAATGGTGAACCAAAATCTGTATAAATGTATCTAAAGCCGTCAGAAATACTTACATTTATAAATGCTTAAGAGAGAAAACAGAGCGTCAAAAAGAAAGCACAATCGAGCACACGCTGAAATAACAATCTGCGATTTCGCTGAAGCAGTAGCAACATATCCACCGATTAATTCACTGATTACCTCGACATTTCTTCCCCGTGTGGCGCCAGGAACGGTAACTTCGACTTGGAGAGGACAACTAAGGACCATTGTTAAACGTTACCCAAATAAGTCAGATATGAGACAGTAGATACACCGACCACCCACACCTGTTTACAACTAAACGTTACAGAAAACAGTATGCAAATCTAAGAATTTCATCTTGGAGAAGGAAGCTGTCTTGTCATGGACATTGTGTAGCTGTAATTGAAGGAAGTAAGAAACTCCATCGGGAAGTAATGACAAAGACGGCGTAACATAACTAAATGAAGGACATTGTACTAGCAGCGCTGCTACGGGGATGGTAAAGGTCTAAGGGGAAATAACTTCAAGATGAAGTCACTTCCTATTTTAAAATTGTTAATTCTTCATTCCTATCTTACTAATTGATACGAAACAAACATTAAAATAAAGAGAATTAATTGTCATTATATTAAATAAAATTCGTTGTCATACTAACATTACATGTGAACGTGAGATCTGACCTGCTCAACGCACGACTTCATAGCGGGCAGTAATTTTTGCTGTTTCTTGTAACGCCAATTTATTGGATATTTTTGAAGTTTGGTTTGGCTTGGTTTAAGGACAATCTTCATTGCACACGGACAACTCCATCAACGCTCCAATCTCCTCCCTTAGATCATACAAGGAGGATCTCAGCGCGGTGCACGAACTCCATAGCACCGGGGAGAATCCCAATGTGTATATATAGGAATCAAACATTCTATAAATATTTTTGTGCTGGGTAGGTTTCCTCATTTTTAAATTTCTGCCACGGCAGCGGCCGTGTGGCTTACTCTTTCTGATGTCAAACTGCCGAGGGATTTTTAACGTGCACAACTTGCACACGAGACCTCCGACTTGTTTTCGCCCTTATCCGAGAAGGCTAGGCATCCGATCTCTCTACCCAGGAGACAAGAGGGAGTATGACATCATTAGGACCACTGGTTCTGAAAACGAAAATCCATAAACCATATTCCATCTACTGGGAATCGAACCCGGTACCGTTAGAATTTGAGGCGGCTGCCATACCTCTTAGCCATTCCGTCCCCGTTTTAGAAGTTATTTTATAGTAATACATTTCTGCAAATACAAATAATATATAACTTTTTTAATCAAATGGCAGTTAACACTTCTTCTTTTGATATTTGCTTCATGTATATCCAATCGTCCGATTGGCATAGTGGTTAGAGCCCTGGTCTATCGCGGCACATGTGCCGGGATCTAATCACGGTACCGACTTGCTCCAGTCTACCCATCTGTAAATGGGTACCTGACTCTGCTCTTTGAGTTAAGGAAGGAAAAGGCAGCGAGGAAGGGAACTGGGCACTGCACTTCTCGATAAGGGACGCAGTATGGTGAAGTCTCTAACACTTCACTCCCCTACGGCAGCACCCGCTACCATTTTTATATCCAATAGATACAGCTGTGAGTATAAACTATGAAGCGACTTGTCATTCACCCTGTAGATAACTCTGTGGGTAGTGACAGAAGATAAAGCGGTAAAGATATTCCCATATCAGATATTGCCGTAGCGGAGTAAAGTGTTAGAAACGTCAGTATACTACGTCCAGCTTTACGAGGTGGAGTGATCAGTAAAAGCCGTTGTGAAATGACAAATTTAATTTCATTTAAAAAGAGGGAAAAAAAAACAGTATGCAAGTCATTTCGGAAACGATACCACCAACGATATAATGAGGTTCTACAGCATAATGCCAAGACGTCACACATGGATACAGGTTGAAAAGTTGTAGTTTACTGTAGCAACCGAACTGGCTGAACCTGGAAGAGCGTGGTGACTTACGACTAAAACTCGCCAATCTCCAACCAAATATCAGTTCATGCTCACCAGTTACATTGTTCCCATTATTTAATTTAACCAGTTCAATAAAAAGGTAATTTTAATTTATTGTGACACTATAATCACTTCCTTCACATTTCTTTTATATTATTACTGTATTATTTTCTTTTTGCCTGGGGTCGATTAAGGATCAAGGATTCCACAGAGGGGACGTGACTCAAAAAAGTTTGGAGACCCCTGGCGTAGAACCAGGCTTTCTGAATTTCTGATATGGGAACTAACGAAACTAAAGACACGCACTCACATCACAGATCTTATTGGTCGGCATGATAGCCACGTGTGTGTGTGGGTTTTTGTGTGTGTGTGACTCTAAAAGACTGCTGCTAATATTTGGTAAGTGTTAAACTTTACCTGAGTTCATCAAAGTGGTTTATGACCATAAACATTATGATAAGCTTCGCCCACATTCTTGAATGCAGTTAAATCATACGCGGGAATGTGAAGTAAACTGGATTACCGAACGTTCCGTTGTCAGCTCCGAGTAAACAGAAAGAAGTGGTTCATAGTTGACGAGGAAAAACAGTCATTATAATAATCTTCGTTATCGTTACTTTTTGGTTTCCTGTGGAGTACAGGCCTTCAGCAAATACATTCCAAGCGTTCCTGGACTGTGCCATCAGTTTTAGGTCTCTCCATATCTTCTTCATGTCATTCATGTCTGTTTTAAGTTCTCTCCATCTGTACGTGTTTTTTTTTTTTTTGGGGGGGGGGGGTTGTCTCCCTCAATTTTTTTTATACCTTGGTGATTGCATAACAGGGACTGCTCTGTAATGCTATTAACTGGTTGTCTCAGTTTGTATCCAATTTGTATCCAATCTAACTCCAGCGTCGTCATCTGACATCTTGCCCCACTGTTATGTATTCTTTCCATCAGTTCCACACTAGTACACACGGTTTTATTCCTATATGAAATTCAGAACTGTCTTGACATCACTTTCGAAGACAACAATAAAATAAGACTAGAGACACCGAACACTATGGTAAGCAATACGATTGTTATTGTTATTGCTGAATAGAATCGAAATTTGCATTCCGGGCAAACCCATAGGTGCTCAGTCTCCCTCAGTATATGTCGAAGAGTGTGAATGCTAACTGTTCTTCTAGCTCGCTGGTCATAAACACGACGGATGCATCCTCTCATTCGTCCATCTCTGCTAGCCTGACGTTTGATTCCAAATTCCAACTGTCTTAACCTTGATGATTCATCAATTGCAGTGTCATTCTCAAACAGGTGATAAGTAATAAGATACTGAATGACAACCACGGGGACAGAGAGAAAATGGAAGCTAAAGAACAAATTAAACAAACACAATACCAAACGGGAAGCAAGGGTAGATATAGGAAGACAACAATGGCAGGATCATATCAATGGCTGTGATGCCGCACTGTAATTCTGTCTTTCGTCCGGCCCGATTCTGTCGTCTATTTTGTATTTCCGGGCCGATCCTGTCTTTTATTTTGAATTTTCACCATTTTATTTCTTCTCATTTGAATATATATCGTGTTTGGTATTTTTGAGTAGATAAATTAAATGGGTTCTGTTTACGACGGTAGATTTATTTTTCACTCGGCCAGTTTTACTTTCTTATGATTTTTCGCGATTCCCGTAGATTTCATTGTTTACGAAATAATCGCCATTTCCGGCACGCGATATGACGTGTCCGGAAGCACGCGGCCGTCAGGTAACGTGACGCAATTTTAAGCCACGCGGGATTTGCAAAGGTTGCTAGTACTGATTTTTCCTAGCGCTCCCATTGGTCCGAGCAGATGCGTGGGAGAGGAATTCGCGTGGGTGTTTTCTCTTGTATATAATGAGGGAGGAAACCGCGGGCAATCGTCTCTGAAGAAATAATTGCCTGGCCGTAGGACGTCGTAATTATCGTCTCCATTGCGGGAAGAAAAAACGATAATCGGTATGTAACTATTTTGTTCATCGTTTTACTTATTAGTGGGTTTTTCAGAAATTCGCCCGTAGGTAAAGATTAACTTTTAAGTTTTTAAACGATAGTGCCATCCATTATCAATTTTTGAAGAACGATGTAAATGTAACAGTGTGCTTATTCTTTCTGTGATTTTGGCAGTAGATAGGAACGTGTTATAAGCTACACGGGTGTTCACAGTTGTAGAATGTTGGGTAAAACCACCATTTATTCCTGTGTATTTACAACTGTAATTTTAGGGGAAATCGATTGTGTGAACGTTAATTTTATTATGCCTTAAATGTAAGAAATGCAGTCGGAGATTTATGTTATCAGTGAATTATACGGCTTGGGGAAATAAATCATTCCTACAGCGAGGTTTACCTTAAATTGGAGTAAGCCAGGAAACCTGTGTTAATGTTAAAAGGAGGCTACGGAATTTAGGACAAAGGAATTCCCTAGTTGTAAAGGTTGGGACACGTGATCGGCCATGCGTAACGGCCATGTAACCTGTCAGACGGTGTCTGGGCTATTGTTTATTTTACCTGGCAGATTTTAGTAGAAGGAGGGGGGCTGAAGAGGCCACGTGGGATAGTGGTATTTTATGTATTGTGTGAAGAACGAGAGAAGAAGGGGAGAGAAGGAGTGTGATTTTAGTGCCACGTGGGATAGTATTATGTATTGTTATGCAGAACGAGAGAAGAAGGGGAGAGAAGGAGTGAGATTGAAGTGACACGTGGATAGAATTATTTTATGTATCGTATATGTTAGAGATAAGTGATTTTAGAGAGGGTGTACATTGGAAGCTGTTTCTTTTAATTTCAGCGAGTCCCGGCAATCAGTGGGGGAGCGTAAATTTGCCCATGTGCAAAATTACCCACGGCAACAGGACCTATCTTAAGGGTCAGACCTATAGTCTCTGGCAGTGAAGTCCCTATGCTTCGCTGGACCGTGGTTTATTTATCATACAGCCGAGAGCATCGCTATTATAGTCTCTAGCAACGGCAGGTGGCCGTGAGACTGGTTTCAATTGCGTACAGCCGGAAATCAAGGCTGTGGGGTTTTTTTTCCTCTAACTCCGGAGCGGGTTAAAAGAGGGAAGCTATTCAGCAGCAGAGAAGTTTTGTCGACAGTTCATCAAGTACCTCATGCTTGACGCCAGAACTTCATCATCATCATCGCAGAATTCAGGAACAGGTGACAGGGTTACCATGCCTGGTCTTGAAAGGAACGAGAGGAGAGCATAACGGAGACGCAGCATCATCAGTCGGCGAGTGTTGGAGAGACACTGAGACCAAGAGCAATAGAGAGAGAGATAGAGAGAGAGAGAGAAGGAGGGAGAAAATAGACAGGACCAGTAGGGTCTGTTCAGTATCCGGTTGAAGGATAGACACTGAGCCATTGTGTTACTCCAAGTCTATTATTTTAGCATTTCCAGTGGTGTTAGATAGCGGCGCATATTGCCTAACCAGTGGAAAGCTGTGTAGACGTTCGTTGAGGAAGAGCCAGCAGGACTAAGACAGTAAACTCTTAGTTGTGTTAGAGAGTGGAGGCTAAAGTTGACAGCCCCACAATAGTAGAGTTATTAAATCACTAATCATTTTATTGTTCCTCAGCAGGGTGACAGAAAGAGTGAATGTGATTTGGGGTTTTTTTTTTGTTTTCTAGTGTCTATCTAATCTAATTTGTACGTTGTTTTCAGGCCGTGCAACAGTGCACGCTATCGACTGACTTGATGACGTATGATGCCATTTTATGTTTTTCTTGTATGTAAATAAATATATACATATATTAGTTACTGGATCAGCTTCTATTCTTTACTATACTTACTTTATGTCGTCTGTATAGTGGTGTCTGTGGTCGTATTTATACACCTTATCTCCTTGTGTTTCAAGGCAGTCAGAGGCGGGGAGACTATAGCCATTCTGAAGTCACGAAGCGGCAAGGGGAGGGTCAAATCCTAGGTCTATCTCTTGAGCCAATAGTCTCACCTGTCCACAGGCATGTCCTTTTCCATCTAAATTCTATCTTCTCAGACTTTCTCATACTAGGGTCTTGTTTTCATTCAGGCAAACTCTATAAACGTAAAACCACTTCGTGACAAGTGGGCGGCAATCGTCCGGTGGATCATTCTGTTGAGATCAATTCTGTGATCTACATTCATAGATTGTCTCTATAAAAAGTTTTCTGAGAATAGAGTTTCTTTAAATATCCCCTAGACTTGAGCTACTAGAACTGATCCAGTTATAGGTTTTTCCACAGGTTGCAGTCTGTCATGAAACATTCTAAATCCACATATATAAAGGTAAATGTAAAGCCTAACACATAAATTCAATAAAAGGAAAGAGAAATGGTAAAAGTACAGTGCTGTCACAATGGCGTACAAAAATCCCCCTTGTTTTATGCTTCGTCTGCATATTTTCACGCTTTCACGTTGATAGTAAAGCCTACTGCATCACTACACGCTTTCTACAATAAAACGTGTACTGCATTTCTAAGAAAACCTTGAGATACGCAAGCTGATTAATGACCTAAATTAATACTAGCATTAATTACACTACGTTAACATAAACGAAAGGACAGATGGACTTAGGATAGAAAGAGAGAGTGAGGGCTGAAAGCAGGAACGCATGCAACCCTAACACGCGTCTCGCGATATACAATTAATGCCACCCTCCCAAGCGAAAGGCCAGAAGCAATACTTTTTTCAGATGGACAGTGATAAAAAACACTACCCATACGAGAGTTAGGTTTAAAAACCTGAAAAATGCATATTGGGAAACATGACATTATACTGGTTTACGGTTGAAAGCCTGACAGTACCCAGACACCACATCGTATCGAAGTGAACAGGAGGTAGAAGAAAATGCACATTTTGAACGCAGCCACCTAGCTCCCTTAAATTTATATAATTGGGTTCCTTAGGACTTGCTGACAAAGAATATGTTAAACGTTACGCAAATAGTCTAGGAATTAACAAATTATAGCCAAAATAAAATGGTGGTGCTGTCAGACAACACCAAAATCAGAATTGCGCAGTGGCAGGTTTTGAAACCACCATTTTTACGGGAAATGGGCCACCATGTAAAATCCTATTTGATTGGATAGAAGTAAATGTAAGGCTAAACACGATTAGTCGGGCTACAAATACTAATTCTTTGTTGTTAGGGAAACGTGAGTAGGAGTACTTTTTTTGAAAAGCTGTGTAAACATGGCCCGATTGGTTAGACCCGCCAATATAGGCAATTAGGAGCGTCAGTTCAGTGCCACATGTTAAAATAAACTTACTAAGAAACAGTGCGTTGAGAGCCAGATCATATTTTTCTAAATAAAAGCCTGGGACAGAGGCGGATCGGAATTTGTGCCATAATTTGTGCCATTATTCATCGCCAGTCAACGTATCTGTGTAATATTTCCATGAATTGTGGTAAGCTTGATATATTCGATATCTTTTTAATGAAAATTGAATGTAAATTGATAATTTATGTCTGTATATGTGTGTGGTTCAGTGGCAAACATGAGGCAAGGCCTAAATATTGCTCCAACCTGAACAGGAGGTGTCGGAGAAAAGTAAAACTGCATGGAATTGCCAAACAGTACACTGACACCTATCTTATTGACTAGAAGGAACTAATGCTGGAATTGCAGAGGCGTAGTAACCATTTAGGAGGAGTATACTGGTGTAAATTGTTTCAGATGAAGATGGCAGTTGGCCTATCGCTCTGAACTCAGTGTTTGTTCTGTATTGTGTTCAGTGTAGAAATAGATTATAAATTAGATCTGAAGTAGGAGGTACAACCTTCTTGTTTCAGGGACTGTGGTCCTAGTTATTGAAGCAGCACCTGGTCTGAGTTTTGCTGAATCCAGAGGCTGACAGCATACTCCTTGGTCCAGATAGCGACCAGTGAGGTGTCTCCAGAACACAGTGAAGCAATCGAGCAGAGGAGTCTTTTCCTGCCGCCATCACGAAAGATAAGCTTCTGTGGCCAGAGTAGCTCAACATTATGTGCCCCCTCAAAAATTGACATTTTGTTAACCACAGAGGGACAATTAATTGGTTCAAATGACAGGAACTGTGAAAGTTTCCCAATACTATTTCCCCGATAATCAAACACTTGAAGTCATGATGAAAAAAACAACAACCAAGCTTGAACAAAACCAGTATTACCTCATATTACTACTGCACAAATTACACACATAGAATAATAATAATAAACTATGTCAATACAAAGTTCATATATATAAACTGTGTAAATAATACTTGTAATTACATTTGATTGTGATTCCTGGTTCACTGTGTAGTTGAATCAGGATATCCATTATTGACAAGAATTAATACATATATTTTTAAACTTAAACACTTGACTCATTTAAGATAGTCTTATAGAGTGTTATATGTGTGTGAGTGTCACAGTGTTGTAAAGTGTTGTAGAATAAATTAAATTGTTTATCTGTCTGTTGTTGTTGTGACTTACACTTCATCATTTTCATAACCCTAGACATTTAACGTAGTCATCACACTATTCCAGAATAATTCTGACTGAGGTAAAAATGTGGTAGCAAGTAAGGTCATCTGTAATACACCACACTTATTAGATACAGATACCTTCACAGCTGATCTCAGTCAGTACACTAAGTCCCCTATAAATATTTATAACATCTCACTTTACCACATATATTGGGGTCCTGTCCGGGATTTTGAATCTTTCCCTATTATAAATATTGGGGATAATTCACTTCAGGGAATAATAAAAATTAAAAAGGTATCCTTGGGTGAAAATAAATAACGTTGAGCTCTCAGTGCCTGTGGTTGTCATTGGATATTTAGTTAGAAATTGTATTGTTTAGTTAGACATTGTTTACATTTACCTGTTAGAAAATGGCGGACCTGGCCAAATTTCGATCTGCTGCTGTGCAGACTGCAAAAGAGTTAGGAATGGACGGGCAAGTTATGATTGCCTATGTCACTGCTGAATGTGACAAATATATTGAACGTGAAGAAAGAAGATTAGAAAAAGAGGCCGAAAGAAAATTAGAATCTGAAAGATTGGCCGAAGATAAGAGAATAGAGGCTGAAAAAGAAATTAAGAGGTTGCAGATTGAGGCTGAGGCTAAGAGGTTGCAGATTGAGGCTGACAAAGAGGCTAAGAAATTGGAAGCCGAGGAAAGAAGACAGACTGCAGAGAGGGAAGCAGAAAAGGAGGAGAAGAGATTACAAAGGGAACATGAGTTACGACTAAGGGAGTTTGAGTTTCAAGGCCATGCTCCTGAAAATGGTGCCAGTCCCTTTGCCTCCGATGCTACTGCTAGTCAGGGAGCCTCAACCTCAGCTATGAACTTTCATTTAGATCATTTTGTTGAGAAAGACGATGATATTGAGAGCTATCTAAATAGATATGAACTATTAGCTACCACGTATGGGTTAGAGAGAGAAAGGTGGAGCTTAAAGTTATCTCAAGGGCTTCGTGGGGCAGCTTATTAAGTTTTTGCCAAAATGAGCAGAGGTGATCAAGAAAATTATGACATGCTAAAGCAGGCTCTTTTGTTAAGATATGAAAAGAACGCAGAATTTTATAGGAAAAAATTTAGGAATGCTAAATTACTGTCAGGTGAAACCTATCACCAGTTCTCTGCACGGTTAGAGACATACTTGGAGAAATGGACTTCTCTGGGGAAAAACCCAAGATCTTAAGGAAATGGTCCTTATAGAACAATTAAGAGAGTCCATGGCTCCAGACCTGAGAAAGTTTCTCATGGAACAAGGTGCAGAGAGGCTGGGTGAGTTGCTAAATGTTGCTGAAAGGTATCAAGCAGCTCAAGCAGAGGTATCAGGTAATAAAAAGAAACAGGTAGATAATTTTAGGGCACCACAGAACTTTAATAAATTTGATCCTAGAGATCAAAACAAAGGTAAGCACCAGTTTGATAGGCCACGGTATGACAATAAAAATAAAACCCCACAATTCGATGAAAGGAAATATGATGAAAGAAAATCTTTCAACCAAAACAGGAGGTGGTGCAAAAATTGTAAGATGAACAATCATGACACTGACCGTTGCAGAAGGAACCCTATAGTTATGGCCACCCTTCAGGTCAGGTCGACCTCAAGACAGGAGGAGGATATTATGTTAAATACCACTCCAGAAGAGTTGAGGAAGGCACAGGCGGAGGACAAGACACTCAAGCCGTGTTTCAAGAAGTTGCCCAAATCTCATACACCTCCAGGAAAGGGAGATTTTTATATGAAAAACAAGTGATTTACAGGAAGGCCGGAACTAGATCCAATGGTCACGGACAGTGTGTTCTTCCAAAGACATATAGGGCAGACTTAATAAGGAGCCTACATGTGAAAAAAGATGGGGACCATGAGAAAATAGGTACCATCATCCAAAAGGTGGCTCACAATTATTATTGGCCCAAGGCAAGGTGGGACATTGAGAATTTTGTAGAAAGGTGTAGCATAGCACATGAGGGAACACCCACAAGTGGGAACATTGATCAGGACCTGGACACGCCACGGGGCAAACTTAGGCCTGACAATATAAAGAAAAATAAATTTGATAAAGTGGACCAAATGGAATGGGAAGCCCCTTTTCACGGACAAGCTTCAATTAACTGTTTTACAATGGCCACTATGCAGAGAGTGCAAAAAGATGTCTTACCCCAGGATAAGCCGAAAATCCCTCAATCGGACTTATGTAAACTGGAGGAAGAGGATGTAGAGAGGAAATCTCTCATCAAGAATTCTAAGTGGGGAGAAAGCCCCAAGAGAAGAATTGGTAGCGGTCGTATTGTGCATGATAATTCTGGGAAGAAAAATCATCACTATAGCGCTTCGAGTGGAAGAGACCATACCGGTGCATGGACAAATAGGTCCACAAAATTAAAGGTCCATATGTAACGCTGTTAAGAACGTGGACTGATCAAAAGGCAGAGGAAAATATTACATCCTCATACCAATATGTGAATGAGCTGACCACTCGTTTAAAAACTGGCTGGAAACTTGCCAATGAAAATTTGAGACAAGCCAGGAAGAAACATGCTGCCTATTTCAACAGGAAGGCTAAAGACAGAGATTTGGCTGTGGGAGAGAAGGTACTGCTTCTTCTACCCGGTAGTCAAAATAAGTTACAAATTGGATGGCAAGGTCCATATACAGTTCTAGAGAAGGTGTCTAGAACCAATTATAAGATAGATAAGAAGGGGAAAGAAAAAATCTATCATGTGAATCTCCTGAAGAAATATTTGGAAAGAGAACATCAGGAAGAGACACACTTGTTGACCTTGTCCATTGCCATGGAGATGAAAAAGGAACCACTTTCATCATTTGAATATCCATTACACCCCTGTGAGACAGCATCACAGGTGAAAATCAGTACACATTTAACGAAAAATCAGAAAGAGAGAGTGCAACAGGTTCTAGATAATCATACAGAGGTGTTAACGGACCGACCGGGGCATACAAACTTATTGGAATATGATATGAAACTGATAGACCCCACACCTGTCTGTATGAAACCCTATTCGATTCCTTTTGCTAAGGAGAAAGCTTTGAAGGAAGAGATAGACTATTTGTTGAAGGAAGGAATTATTTCACACAGTGAATCTTCGTATAGTTCCAGTGTTGTACTCTTAAGGAAACCCTCTGGAGAACATAGACTCTGTATAGATTACAGGAGACTGAATGCTATTACAGAAGGACAGGTGGATCCATTGCCGGATACAAATCAGTTGTTTGCCAGGATAAATAAAGCTAAATATTTCTCAAAAGTGGATCTGAGTAAAGGATACTATCAGATTCCAGTAAAGCCTGAGGTTAGACCATACCTAGCTTTTAGTACCTCAGAGGGACACTATGAGTCAGTACACTAAGTCCCCTATAAATATTTATAACATCCCACTTTACCACACAGTCTAGTAGATTTGTGGTAATTTTGATGTATATGACATAGAGGTAATTGATGGCATACCGAAATTTTTTCTTTTACAGGAAGGTAATTTCGGGTTTTTGGTAGCTTGTTAAAAAAAAAAAAAATTCAGGTTATTGTTCAGACTTGACGCTAGTCTGAGTTCGGGTTTTTGGGACATCGGTTATAGGAGGAATACTTCCTATTACATAACAGGTAGTTCCTTCCTTTTGTTCTCCTTTCTGTCATTTTCTGTCAGTTGTGAACTTACAGCAGTTTACAGGTAAGATGGCGGATATGGCGAAATTACGAGCTGCATGGCGTGACGCTGCCCAAGACATGGGAATGGATAAAGAGGAGACGAAAGCCTACATGATCAGAGAAAATGATAGACATAATCAGAGGGAAATTGAGGAAAGGCAAAGGATAGCCGCCGCAGAAATTGAGGAAAGGCAAAGGATAGCCGCCGCCGAAGCAGCAAAAGAGGAAAGGATAGCCGCCGCAGAAATTGAGGAAAGGCAAAGGATAGCCGCCGCAGAATTTGAGGAAAGGCAAAGGACAGCCGAAGCAGAAGCAGCGAAAGAAGAGAGGGCAGCCGCCGCAGAGATGGAACTTCGGAAATTGGAAGCAGCAAAAGAGGAAAGGATAGCCGCCGCCGAAGCAGCGAAAGAGGAGAAGGCCGCAGAGAGACAGCATGAACTTGCCCTGCGTTCTCTGGAACTGCCGTATCGATCTTCGGAAGGCAGTTCAGCTAACGGAGATTCTCCTGGAGCAGGAGCGAGAGACACCTCAGGAAACGGAGGGCCCCGAATGGTAGCCATGAGCTTCCCATTTGACTCGTTCCCTAACGGGAATGAAAAGATTGACGTGTTCTTGGAGAAATTTCAAAGAATGGCAAAGGCATACGGGTTGAATGAGAGTCTTTGGTGTCTGAAATTATCGCAATCTTTGAAAGGTCATGCTTATGAAGTCTACAACAAGATGCTCCTAGATGACCAGAACAACTTTGAGGTACTGCGAAATGCTTTGTTGCAAAGATTTCAGTGGACTCCACGGAAATGCCAAACCATGTTCAGGTAGAGCAGGCCGGAGAAGGGAGAGAGTTTCGCACAGTTTGCAGAGCGGGTGAGAAATTACCTTACCCGGTGGAGGGAACTGTCAGGACTGGCGAAAACTTTTGAAGGGTTGGAAGAGTTAGTTCTGTGTGAGCAGATAAAGGCTAACATGTCTCCTGATTTGAGGAGGTATCTGGCAGAGCAGGGTGCCCAGCAACTCGATCAAATTATCATGTTCGCGGAAAGGTACCAGACAGCACAGGCCGAAGTACTGGGACAGAAACGGAAAAACCCAGACCTGCAAGCCCCAGACAAAGGAGCTTCATCATCGCAGTCAGCTACTTCACCAGCTCATCAGCAACCAGGACCTTCTCGCAAGGAGCCTCATTCTGGTTATAACTTGCGCCCCCAGCAGCATAACAGAGCACCGACAACAACCTCTCAGGAACCCGCTAGGAACAGAGGAGATAATGAGAGGTATTGTCAGAATTGTAGAACCACTTCCCACTGGACATCTCGGTGTATGAACAAACCCCCAGCTCATCATGCAGCTTGTTTAAGGTCGGTGAGATGGACTAAAGGGAATAAATGGGAACCAGTCCAGTCAGAGAAGTTGTTCTCTAACAGTGGACCAGCCGTAGTGAATGGGACAGCCACTACGTGTTTGTTTGACAGCGGGCTTACTTACCCCAGTATCGTCGCTCGTCATTTGGTGAAACCAGGGCAGTGGACCGGAGAAATAGTTGAGATTGGTGGCATTTTGAGAAGAGGTATCTCACAGCGTCTGCCCGTAGCCAATATTGAGGTGAAATGCAAGTTTGTGTCTGGCACAATTAAGGCAGCTGTGATGGCACAGCCAGCACATGATTTCATCCTGGGAAGCCCATACTTAGTTTTGGGAAACCCAACCACACCGATTCTTGCTAATGCAAGGAGGCCTACTGCAGGCCAGAGAAGTGAAAGGGGAAAGCCCCAAATTCACGGAGCCCCACGGGAGCTCAAACATCCTTGTCTTGCGACGAGGAGGAGAGACGCCTCTAAAGACAGTGGAATGTTATCTACAGAGGCGTATTCGCCTGTCAGCCCTGGAAAGCCTAAAGGTTTTACAGCGGCGACGTCTCTGATTTCCGAAGTACCTTCTTTTTCGTCGGGAATTAGGCTCCCGATGGTATTACATCTCTCAAGGGAGGGAAATACTGACAAGAAGGAACATGTGCACGGTTCTACAGTCAACCGCAAACAGTTACGCCCTGTTACGGCGATGTCTGGCCAAGCCAGTCAGACTGTTTCAAAACACTGGGAGGCCGCACCATTTGGTAATCAGTATTTACCACGCGCCGCCAGGAAAATTCGTGGGCGAAGGAAACACACGAGAGGGAGGAGGAAGGGCGACCAGTCATGTTGCAGTCGCCATGAGGAAATCCCCTGGCGTGACCCTCACGATCCAGGGCTTGCCAAGATTCTCAAGGATATGGAGATGGGCCTGTATAATAATGCTAATTATGACAGTGATTAGATCGGGATGTAGATTTAGATACGGACCAGTATGAAACCCAGAGATTTCAGTGATTTAGCACGGATTCCCGCACTTGAAAGGGGGGACTTATGTGATGCCGCACTGTAATTCTGTCTTTCATCCGGCCCGATTCTGTCGTCTATTTTGTATTTCCGGGCCGATCCTGTCTTTTATTTTGAATTTTCACCATTTTATTTCTTCTCATTTGAATATATATCGTGTTTGGTATTTTTGAGTAGATAAATTAAATGGGTTCTGTTTACGACGGTAGATTTATTTTTCACTCGGCCAGTTTTACTTTCTTATGATTTTTCGCGATTCCCGTAGATTTCATTGTTTACGAAATAATCGCCATTTCCGGCACGCGATATGACGTGTCCGGAAGCACGCGGCCGTCAGGTAACGTGACGCAATTTTAAGCCACGCGGGATTTGCAAAGGTTGCTAGTATTGATTTTTCCTAGCGCTCCCATTGGTCCGAGCAGATGCGTGGGAGAGGAATTCGCGTGGGTGTTTTCTCTTGTATATAATGAGGGAGGAAACCGCGGGCAATTGTCTCTGAAGAAATAATTGCCTGGCCGTAGGACGTCGTAATTATCGTCTCCATTGCGGGAAGAAAAAACGATAATCGGTATGTAACTATTTTATTCATCGTTTTACTTATTAGTGGGTTTTTCAGAAATTCGCCCGTAGGTAAAGATTAACTTTTAAGTTTTTAAACGATAGTGCTATCCATTATCAATTTTTGAAGAACGATGTAAATGTAACAGTGTGCTTATTCTTTCTGTGATTTTGGTAGTAGATAGGAACGTGTTATAAGCTACACGGGTGTTCACAGTTGTAGAATGTTGGGTAAAACCACCATTTATTCCTGTGTATTTACAACTGTAATTTTAGGGGAAATCGATTGTGTGTACGTTAATTTTATTATGCCTTAAATGTAAGAAATGCAGTCGGAGATTTATGTTATCAGTGAATTATACGGCTTGGTGAAATAAATCATTCCTACAGCGAGGTTTAT
Source organism: Oreohelix idahoensis (assembly GCA_024509875.1). Lineage (NCBI taxonomy): Eukaryota > Metazoa > Mollusca > Gastropoda > Stylommatophora > Oreohelicidae > Oreohelix > Oreohelix idahoensis. The sequence continues at coordinate 44,450 of JAMPIV010020517.1, forward strand.
CTTAAATTGGAGTAAGCCAGGAAACCTGTGTTAATGTTAAAAGGAGGCTACGGAATTTAGGACAAAGGAATTCCCTAGTTGTAAAGGTTGGGACACGTGATCGGCCATGCGTAACGGCCATGTAACCTGTCAGACGGTGTCTGGGCTATTGTTTATTTTACCTGGCAGATTTTAGTAGAAGGAGGGGGGCTGAAGAGGCCACTTGGGATAGTGGTATTTTATGCATTGTGTGAAGAACGAGAGAAGGGGAGAGAAGGAGTGTGATTTTAGTGCCACGTGGGATAGTATTATGTATTGTTATGCAGAACGAGAGAAGAAGGGGAGAGAATGAGTGAGATTGAAGTGACACATGGATAGAATTATTTTATGTATCGTATATGTTAGAGATAAGTGATTTTAGAGAGGGTGTACATTGGAAGCTGTTTCTTTTAATTTCAGCGAGTCCCGGCAATCAGTGGGGGAGCGTAAATTTGCCCATGTGCAAAATTACCCACGGCAACAGGACCTATCTTAAGGGTCAGACCAATGGTCTCTGACTGTGAAATCCCTATGCTTCAGCTGGACCGTAGTTTATTTATCATACAGCCGAGAGCATCGCTATTATAGTCTCTAGCAACGGCAGGTGGCCGTGAGACTGGTTTCAATTGCGTACAGCCGGAAATCAAGGCTGTGGGTTTTTTTTTTCTCTAACTCCGGAGCGGGTTAAAAGAGGGAAGCTATTCAGCAGCAGAGAAGTTTTGTCGACAGTTCATCAAGTACCTCATGCTTCACGCCAGAACTTCATCATCATCATCGCAGAATTCAGGAACAGGTGACAGGGTTACCATGCCTGGTCTTGAAAGGAACGAGAGGAGAGCATAACGGAGACGCAGCATCATCAGTCGGCGAGTGTTGGAGAGACACTGAGACCAAGAGCAATAGAGAGAGAGAGATAGAGAGAGAGAGAAGGAGGGAGAAAATATACAGGACCAGTAGGGTCTGTTCAGTATCCGGTTGAAGGATAGACACTGAGCCATTGTGTTACTCCAAGTCTATTATTTTAGCATTTCCAGTGGTGTTAGATAGCGGCGCATATCGCCTAACCAGTGGAAAGCTGTGTAGATGTTCGTTGAGGAAGAGCCAGCAGGACTAAGACAGTAAACTCTTAGTTGTGTTAGAGAGTGGAGGCTAAAGTTGACAGCCCCACAATAGTAGAGTTATTAAATCACTAATCATTTTATTGTTCCTCAGCAGGGTGACAGAAAGAGTGAATGTGATTTGGGTTTTTTTTTTCTAGTGTCTATCTAATCTAATTTGTACGTTGTTTTCAGGCCGTGCAACAGTGCACGCTATCGACTGACTTGATGACGTATGATGCCATTTTATGTTTTTCTTGTATGTAAATAAATATATACATATATTAGTTACTGGATCAGCTTCTATTCTTTACTATACTTACTTTATGTCGTCTGTATAGTGGTGTCTGTGGTCGTATTTATACACCTTATCTCCTTGTGTTTCAAGGCAGTCAGAGGTGGGGAGACTATAGCCATTCTGAAGTCACGAAGCGGCAAGGGGAGGGTCAAATCCTGGGTCTATCTCTTGAGCCAATAGTCTCACCTGTCCACAGGCATGTCATTTTCTATCTAAATTCTATCTTCTCAGACTTTCTCATACTAGGGTCTTGTTTTCATTCAGGCAAACTCTATAAACGTAAAACCACTTCGTGACAATGGCTTATGCCCTCAAATGATCCAAGGTTTGGTTGATTACGTCAATGATTGATTAAATGTCTAGCTGGCTGATTATATGTAAACTGTTTGATTAATAGGCCGACTGATTTATCGATTGAATGATATGATGATTACTATAATGCAGGAAGAACTGTCTGGATTACGTTTCTGAAGTTAATAATAATATCATAATTGTGATAGTGCCCAGCAAAATAAGAGTACAAAAGGCTAAAAGAGCTTTGTGTGCATTGGGAAATACATGGGGATCAAAAGAAATAAAGTTCAACACAAAAATCTTCAACTCAAATGACCAGTCAGTCTCACTGTATGGCTCTGAAACATGGAGAACAACAAACACAACAACCAAAAATTTACAGATTTTCATAAATGGGTACTAGCGTAAAATAGATGGGTTGAGATGGTACGACAAGATAACAAATGTTGAACTGATGACAAGAACCAGACAAGTGCCAGTGGAACAAGAGATGAGAAGAACCAGACAAGTGCCAGTGGAACAAGAGATGACAAGAACCAGACAAGTGCTAGTGGAACAAGAGATGACAAGAACCAGACAAGTGCCAGTGGAACAAGAGATGACAAGAACCAGACAAGTGCCAGTGGAACAAGAGATGACAAGAACCAAACAAGTGCCAGTGGAACAAGAGATGACAAGAACCAGACAAGTGCCAGTGGAACAAGAGATGACAAGAACCAGACAAGTGCCAGTGGAACAAGAGATGACAAGAACCAGACAAGTGCCAGTGGAATAAGAGATGACAAGAACCAGACAAGTGCCAGTGGAACAAGAGATGACAAGAACCAGACAAGTGCCAGTGGAACAAGAGATGACAAGAACCAGACAAGTGCCAGTGGAATAAGAGATGACAAGAACCAGACAAGTGCCAGTGGAATAAGAGATGACAAGAACCAGTGGAATAAGAGATGACAAGAACCAGACAAGTGCCAGTGGAACAAGAGATGACAAGAACCAGACAAGTGCCAGTGGAATAAGAGATGACAAGAACCAGACAAGTGCCAGTGGAACAAGAGATGACAAGAACCAGACAAGTGCCAGTGGAACAAGAGATGACAAGAACCAGACAAGTGCCAGTGGAATAAGAGATGACAAGAACCAGACAAGTGCCAGTGGAATAAGAGATGACAAGAACCAGTGGAATAAGAGATGACAAGAACCAGACAAGTGCCAGTGGAACAAGAGATGACAAGAACCAGACAATTGCCAGTGGAATAAGAGATGAGAAGGAGACGCTGGAGATGGATAGGACACACATGGGGGGGGGGGGGGGGAAACCTGCTGATAGTATTACAAGGCAGTTCTCGCCTTGGAATCCCCATGGTAATAGACGTAGAGAGAGACTATACATGCGTGGAGAGGACAACTGGAGACAGAAATGAGACAGATGTGCAAAAACTTGGACATGATGTTTCGTGACAAGAGGACTTGGCATGAGTTTGCCGTAGGCCTATATTCCGTGGGAAGCCAAAGGGAACGCAAGATGATGATGATGATGACAGTGCGCTGTGACTAATCAGTGGACATGCAGATTCAAGATAGAACATGTCAAAGATTTTAAAATAATGTACTCACGCGAATCTTTTAGGGAAAACTTTGTTCCTCTGTGACATCAAAAGTCGTTGAGTACTGAAAGTGGTAGGTTCTGCGGATATGGCTAAACGTTTAGTCCTTTCTTCTTTCTGTCCACCTCCTCCACTCACGGCCCCACTGTCTCCACTAACTAATCCACCGTTCGTTAATGCTACATTGTTCTTTGAACCTGAAGATTTCGCATGTGAAGCTGGGCGATTCGGTGATGTTGCTCCGACGAGCTGCGCCTTTCGCGGGAGATGAGGACTGCTTACAGTTGCAGATGGCAGGATCGATCTGTATTTGTCCAGCTCCGTGTGTAATCGCTAGTGTAAGAGCGGCAAAGGGAGACAAAAATAGCATGTGGTATAGGAGAGCTCTGCCTATACTTTCGGATAATTTTTTTTTAATCTCCCATCATAAATTCTACAGCATTTTTTACTACAGTAAACTTAACGAGAAAATATGACCTCATATTTATATCTAGTCCCCGCCATTCTGCTATTTAAATCTTCTAATTATTCTTTAATCATTTTAATCCTGATTATTTTTACATGTCTGACCATATACAACACCCCTAACACACAACTAGTAACTGGAAATGACAGTAGTGGGAAAAAGACAACGAAGCAGCCAGAGATATCAACAAATGATCACCAGGAAAAGTAGTAGACACTCCGCATATTCCAAAACAGAATATCTAGGTGACATCGCCTCGTAGTGAGATCAAGATGTCCCAATAATTCCTCAAGGGAACATGTGTGTCTTGCTTCTAAATTATGATATTTTAAGTGGATGGAATGGTTTTGGATTTGCCAGAGTGCCTACTACTTCTATTTCTTTTATATTGTCTAATGTTTTGTTTGCCTTCCAAAAGCATATTATCTCCTTCATCTGGCGAACATCTGTCAATGTATCTGCCAATTACACAAACCTGACAAATTTGCTCCACTTAGACTATCTAACCTGCCCTTTACTCCAACCCCATCATTTTGACCAAACTACTGTAATATATCTCTGACTTACAGAAATGAAGCTATTTACTGACTTCTTGAATCTATGACTTTCAATACGTCATTTCAATGAATAACTGTTAAATGCCAGACTTTGGTCTTTTCCTTCTCCCATACCACGTGGCCCTCACCCATCGCCCAAAAATTGCTGTATTTTATCCCACAGTTTGCTACCTGAATAAGAGAGTCCTTCTCATCGAGTTCCACCTCCAGTTCGTCTATGAGCTCGTCTCGTTGTCGCAGCTCCTCTATCTTCTCCTGGAGCGCGAGCTGCAGGTCTCGAAGGGTCCCCATTACCATGGTTACACCCACGCTGGCTTAGTATAAACAAGATGGTGGCACGCCGGTATCGTACTAGCTTGTGTAAGCCACACGATATTTCTCACTAATGCACTATAATATATCGAATCCGTTCTCGGTTTTCATATCTAGTCAAGTCTATAGTTTATCCGTAGCTAATGATGCTTAATATTCTGACTATACACTTGTGCATAACTAAATCCGAAAGCATGTATAGCCTTGGTACATTTCAAGCAGCGATGGCTAAGCGCCTTACATCCACAGCCCAAATGTCTCCAGATTTCTTGGCATCAATACGACCTTGTTTTGAATGATGTAACGATCACAATAACTGCACATTAAAACAATAATTACATAGGTGAACTGTTGTCAAGATAATATGGCGGAACACGTGAGTTTAAGTATCATTATTGCACATGTCACATTTTAGTCCCACAGAATCGTAACACCGATAGGCCTATAACAATAACGTCACATAAAAAATACCTTGTGAATATTATGTTGGCGCCGTTATAAAATAAACAAATTAGTTATGTAAGCCTGCGGAACATAATAAATACGCGTTTTTTCGCTTTGATGAATATTAGTAATTCATACATTTTATATCTGACTACAACCCGTTTTTTAAAACACGGTAATATTTAACACATAATAAGTTTTGGCAGTCAGTGTGGAAACTTAATGGTGCTGTAAAGCATGTTTTTTTTAAATTATAATAGAATATTCAGAATTCCTGTCACTGTCAGTGATAAACAGTATGTGTTTCTATGGTGCATGAAATCATGTGATTTCTTAAAATAACTCGCATAAACGGGATAAAAATGAGAAGGAAAAGCAACAGGGCTTTTGAGATTAATGGATGTGAATGAAAATGGCGGCCCAGATATTGAAAAATACTTCTCAAACAAAGATCCCTTAATTCTTATCCGGTTTAGATCAAGTCTGAAACTGGTCGACACGGTTTAGCCAGTCTTAAATTTGAAAACTTTAACCGGATAAGAACTGTTCTCTTTCCACACAATCTGTCTAAGGAAAATTCTCCGAATCTTTTGGCCGAATTCCATCACCAATCAAGAACTGCTTAATCGGAGCAACCATGAGGACATGCATCCCATCATAGCTAGCAGACGCCGGAGTTGGGTTGGCCACGTTCTCAGAAGAGACTCTGATGCCATCACAAGAACAGCTATGTTATGGACCCCTGAAGGAAAGCGAAAGAGTGACCGACCAAAAACAACCTGGCGGAGAACTGTGGCGGCCGAGATGCAAAGAATGAACCAGAGCTGGGGCACTGCACGAAGGATGGCCGCCGACAGAGCAAAGTGCAAACAGTCTGTTGTGGCCCTACAAGACGTCACCAGGCGCGATGGCCACTGACTGCTCTGACAGTCGGCGGCTAAAGATCAAAGAAGAAGAACTTTGAAAAATTACAAAGATTGGCCCAACAGTTATTGAGCTGTTTCTTGCAACAGAGAGACACGCGGAAGGTGGGCAGTTTGTAAAACCTCTTGCACTTTTCAACCGCAAACGCGCTAAAACAAAAAAAATTGCGCCAAATATTACTAAAGACCTCTAATAGCATCTGTCAGATTACAGAAATATCCCATAATATTACCAGAATATCTAACGTCCGATTGGCAGAGTGGTTTGCTTCTCGAGCCAAAGTTACTGGGTTCGAAACCTGGTAGTTTGGTAGCTCCAGCCCACCCAGCTGTAGATGAGTACCTGACTGTGAGTTAGGGAAGGCAAAGGAATCGAAGATGGGGACAGGCCAATCCAGGTCTTAAAGTTGCATTTTACGACAAGCCAAAGGATTATGTTGCTCTTGGCTAGCATTTATTCTGTTGTGTCGTCATTTCTAGCTTTTGCTACAAGAGAATCTGAATGCTTGTTGCAGACGTCTTCTTGCCCGTGGACCAGCTACAGCTGTAGCTCCATGTTCCACAATAAGCGCAAAGGAAAATGATGATGATGATGATGTTATTTCATCTTTAATTATAATTATCTGAAACCTGTTATAGTTAGTTATCTGAAACCTGTTATAGTTATATTAAACCTGTTATAGTTAGTTATCTGAAACCTGTTATAGTTATATTAAACCTGTTATAGTTAGTTATCTGAAACCTGTTATAGTTATCTGAAACCTGTTATAGTTAGTTATATGAAACCTGTTAAAGTTAGTTATATGAAACCTGTTAAAGTTAGTTATATGAAACCTGTTATTGTTAGTTATATGAAACCTGTTATAGTCAGTTATATGAAACCTGTTATAGTTAATTATATGAAACCTGTTATAGTTAGTTATATGAAACCTGTTATAGTTATCTGAAACCTGTTATAGTTATATAAAACCAGTTATAGTTAGTTATATGAAACATGTTATAGTTATCTGAACCCAGTTATAGTTAGTTATATGAAACCTGATATAGTTAGTTATCTGAAACCTGTTTTAGCTATCTGAACCCAGTTATTGTTAGTTATATGAAACCTGTTATAGTCAGTTATCTGAAACCTGTTATAGTCAGTTATCTGAAACCTGTTATAGTCAGTTATCTGAAACCTGTTATAGTCAGTTATCTGAAACCTGTTATAATTATCTGAAACCTGTTATAATTATTTGAAACCTGTTATAATTATCTGACACCTGTTATAGTTATCTGAAACCTGTTATAATTATCTGAAACCTGTTATAGTTATCTGAAACCTGTGTCGCACTTTCTATGTTTTTTTCCCATTAATTTTTACGATTCTGCATATTACCTTTTTTACTGTTTGGTCATTAACTGAATCTTTCCTGTGTTCATTTCCATTTCAAATTTTCAATAAGTTCTATCAAGCCTGCTTAATAATCCATGTTGTGATGTGTCATATGAAGCCAGTGCTTCATTATCATTTCCATTCGCCAATTAGATATTATGAAATAATGAATCCTCTGATAATTATTGATCCGCTGTGACCTTCCACAGCCTCATATATATAATGTTCTCAAGGACAATATTGAATATAGTAAGCGATAATAAGCAGCGATGACGAACATGGACCCATTATAATTCGGCTTTTCTTAAGAACTGACTTGTGGCATTCGAATATGGGTATTCGATTGCGCTAATAAATATTGTACTTGCTGATGTAAGATAATGTTTCCTGTTTTAATTTTCCTATCGATTTAAACAGTCTATTTCAATAGTTTTTCTTACTCCTTATGTGTTGTCTATTGAAATTATTTTCACGCTATTTTGCCCTGGCAAAGGCTGATTTGTTTTTGGGTTAGTTTTTGAAAAACTATTGTCTCTTTTTATAACATGCTTTTCTTTAACTTGCAACGTATGTCACCTTCAAATCTTGCAATCGATTTTTCGATCACTTCCAGATGAGCAATAGCTCTGAAACTTGGCATAATTGTGTATTCCCGATGACAATACTAATCAGTCGTAAAAATAATAAAATAAATAACATTAAAATTAATATTAATTTTGTTTGTTTGTATTGTTTCATCAGCGAAATGGGCGATAACTGCAAATAATCTAGTAGGTGTATTCTTTCCAACAAGATTGTCTTTCTTGAGAGAAATATTGAAACTTCTCCTCCCTCCCACCTCCACACACACACACTATCGCACGCGCGTGCGCAGACATACACGCAATTGACTACTATTTAAAAAAATGTAATTTACAACTCTTTATCAAATTTTTTTTTAAAATAAAACAAACAAAAAAATATTAACTTTCCGTGTAATATACTGAATAATTAAATTCGCCTCCTGTGCTCTGGACTCGTTTATCGCGAACTGATAATGTCATTAGCAGATCGATTACATTTTACTTAAATGTACAAACAACACAAAAATAACACTAAAAAAAAAGAAAATATAAAAACAAATATTTTAAACACAGGCTTTTAATGCACTAAAAAGCCATAAATAATTTTTCACGGAGTGTATAGCTTGCAGTCAAAAAATGTAACTTTAAATTGACAAAAAAGCCATCGGCGCTGATTCTACATGAAATTAACTTCTGCTTTATACTTCATCAGACACGTATGGATAAAATATATCATAAGCGTTTAAGCGCCCCACGCTTCTTGTCAATGTGATGTTACATTTTTGACTGCAAGCTATAAACTCAATGAAAAATTATTTGTGGCTTTTTGGTGCATTAAAAGCCTGTGTTTTAAATATTTTTTTTAATATTTTTTTTTATTCAGTGTTCAATTCCCTTAAAATGCATTGTTTTACTAGACCAACTTTAAACGTGACCCTTCTTTCATCGTTTGGGCAAGACTTACTTTAAATTTGACCCTTCTGCCACTGTGTGGCTTATTTTACTTTAAATTTAACTCTTTTTTCTCTTTTTGACTAGAATTACTTTATTTTAAACCTTCTTGAGGTGTTTGGCTAACCTTACTTTAAATTTAACTCTTGCTTTTTTTTTATTATAATTACTTTATTTTGACCCTCTTCCATAGCCTTACTTTAATTTTAACTCTTCATTCTCTATTTTACTAGAATTACCTTTTTTTAACCCTTCTTCCATTGTTTGGCCAATCTTACTTTAAATGTAACCCTTCTTCTTCTTTTTTTAAACTGGAATTGCTTTAAATTGAACACTTCTTCTAGTGATTGGCTAGACGTACTATAATTGTAACCCCTCTTCCGATGTATTGACTAAATGTACTATAAATTTAACCCCTCTTCCAATGTATTGACTAAATGTGTTATAAATTTAACCCTTCTTCCAATGTAATGCCTAGATGTACCAAAAATTTAACCCTTCTTTCAATCTATTGACTAAATGTACTATAAATTTAACTTTCTTCCAATGTATTGATTAGGCTTACTTTATGTGTAACCCGTCTTCCATTGTTTGAACAGCCTAACGTTAAAATTCAACTCATCTTCTATTATTTGACTAGACTTAATGTCTACACTCCCAGTCTGTCGCCACTTTGTCACTCACTATGCTTCTCTTCCTTGCAATCTCTTCTCAATCTGCCTCGCTCACGACATTGTTTACAAACTTCCCGAAAGAAAATGGCGAGCGATAATGATACATTTTCAGAAACGAGAGACCGCCAGGTGGACCTAACAACTTTCTTTGAGCGACCTTGCCAAGTGTTGAAAAACGAGTAGTGACGGGCAGAACCGAAGAGAGCAGACGTACGAAATACGAAAGGTGAAGTAATGATATGAGAGAACAGGAAGCGAGATTGGAAAATAAGCAAGTGCGTGGGTAAAAGAAAAAGTGAAGAATATGAGCTGTGACTAAAAGTTAATGAAGAATTACAATCAAGGAAGAAACGAAAAAAATACATATTTCAACGTGTGTGGATTGTTTCGGTAACAGCGGGAGAAAACATGTTTTACTAAGCATATATTTTTGCTAACCAGCATTCATAGACATCATTTCCTTTCAGCTCCTTACGGATCATGCAGCAACCACTGTAACTTGACCATCTTACGTGGCCCCCTAGAAATATGGCATGGCCCCCCAGGAAGACATACAGCCCACGCTGAGAACCACTGCATTAGATCGTCTCTGAAGGACCGAGGACTAGATTGGAACCAGGCCAAGAGGAAGAAAACCGAGAGATTAATTTGGCGCTCTCTCTGGCCAACCTCTACACCTCAGGGTAGAGCAGGAACGACTTAGTCAGTAGTCACCCCAGGGGGGTAGAGCAGGAACGACTTAGTCAGTAGTCACCCCAGGGTAGAGCAGAAACGACATAGTCAGTAGTCACCCCATGGGGGTAGAGCAGGAACGACTTAGTCAGTAGTCACCCCAGGGTAGAGCAGGAACGACTTAGTCAGTAGTCACCCTATGGTGGTAGAGCAGGAACGACTTAGTCAGTAGTCACCCCAGGGGGGTAGAGCAGGAACGACTTAGTCAGTAGTACATATTTTTGGCAGCAGCCATGAGTGACAGGATATAGAAGGGGTTCAAACAGACACATTAATGGTGATTTTAACTGCGGAACTTCATTTAGTTTTAATGAAATAATTTTTTCAGCTACGTGATTTTAGGCCATAAGATATTTTGGTATACAGTAGGGGGTCATTTACAGATTACGTAACGCAATTTTTACATTTTCAGCCATTCCCCCACTTCCCCCCCCCCCCCTCCTTGTAACATGTGCGTAACAAAAATCCACCCCCTCCCTCAAAATTATGTGACACCTCGGCCGACCCCCTTTCTGTGGTGGTAAAGCTTTACAACAGTTACAACAGCTTATCGGCACTTGTGTAGTAATTAGGCCTACCTATCTATCTCACCAATTAGTTCCACATAATCACCTGTCCATACAACAGAGTTTTAATACCTTACTAATAGGCTAATCGACAAGTAAACGCAGAAATGGTTATTGATTTAAAATATGAAGCAGAGGCTGAGGTCAAAATTGTGTGTACTAATAGACGCCGGGGGCTTCTATTCGAAGTTTTACAGTAAATATTTAATGAGTTAGTTTGTTATGTTCAGCACGAGATGTCAGTTGCTAAATTAATACACTGGCGAAATCAGATTGTTCGGCCTTGTCTACAAATACTATGTAGGCTTGGTTAAAACTCCACGTCAACAAATTTACAAATTACCAGTTCTGGACTGGTAAACTGTTATAGTGTATCCCCAATTTAATCAAATGCAAATATAAAATACAAGACTGACAAAAATACTGACGTAATCGCCATAGATATACCACTATAAATCAGACTCAGAGACTAACTCCCATAGATGTAGAAATTCTATTCTGACTTCAAAAACTAAGTAAATAAGCAACCTCTGTGTACTAAATGTTCGCTTTTTGTCACTGACTAATACAGTCTTTTGTACAGAAAGCAGCAACTTTGTATAGTCTGTTTCTTACGAATTATCAGTGGATAACAAAGCGTAACATCTTGGCATCCCTCCTCCCCTCTTTTTGTTAAGTAATTTGTGAACGGCCACTAGGGATGCTTAATCTTTCTTGAGGCATGGACCCCTTTGATTGTCTAGTAAAGACTACGTACCCCTTTTTGGAACAAATTTACATAGACGCATAATTAATATTTTTATACATACAATTAATACATTTAATTACAAAGAAAAATTGTTAAGCTTACATATAGCCGTACTGAAATACAAAAACAACCTGTAAAAAGAATATATTTCTTTGAATGCAAAAATGTATGATAATTTTTGAAGCATATAGAAGTCAGCCATAAAGCCCGTTACGGCATCTATATTCTGAAGCAAATAGAAGTCAGCCATTAAACCCGTTATGGCCTGAATATTGTGAAGCCTATAGAAGTTATTGGGAGCAAACTGCCACAGTAAGATCTGGAAGGAATTATTCACCATATATAGACATAACGAGAGGTGTCAGACAAGGTTGTGTGCTGTCCCCCTGCCTATTTAATTTATATACCGAAAAAATTTTCAAACAGATACAGGAAATACCAGGACTGAACATCAGTGGAAGGTCAATAAACAATCTTAGATATGCAGATGATACCGTGTTGTTAGCTGAAAGCGAACAGGAGTTACAAGAACTAGTGAAGCAAGTGAACAGTATAAGTCATGAATATGGACTCGACATTAATATTGAGAAAACAAATACTATGATAATTAGCAAAACAGACGATAAACCCACATTAAAGATAAGCGTAAATGGGAAAATCTTGGAACAAGTCAAGAGCTACGTATATCTTGGTCATATAATAACAGAAGATGGCAGATGTGAAACAGAAATCAAGAAGAGAATAGGAATGGCCAAAGCTACATTCAACAACATGAAACATATACTGACATCCAAACAGTTACCTCACAAATTAAAACTGAGAATCATAAAAGTGTTATATATATTCTGCATTTCTGTATGGTGCAGAAACATGGACGATGAATAAGCAGTTGGAAGAAAGAATTGAGGCTCTTGAAATGTGGATTTATAGAAGAATGGGGCGTATCTCATGGAAAGAGATGAAAACAAATAAGGAGGTCCTAGAAAATCTAGGTATGAAAAGAGAACTAATGAGGGAGGTCAAAGTTCGGCAGCTAAAATACTTTGGCCACATAAAAAGGCATAACACCTTGCAGAAGACCATAACAGAAGGGAGAGTTGAAGGTAAACGTGCAGGGGAAGACAGCGCTATAAGTGGGAAGATAACATCAAGAGATGGACAGGAAAGAGTCTATCAGAGTGCACCACCAAGACAAAAGACAGAAGACGTTGGAGATCCATTACAGCCAACCTTCGTTGTGGAGATGGCAACTGATGATGATGATAGAAGTTAGTCACAAAACCCGTTATGGCCTGAAGATGTTGAAGCCTATAGAAGTGAGCCACAAAGCCAGTTACAGCCTCAAGATTCTGAAGCAAATAGAAGTCAGCTATAAAACCCGTTAAGGCATGAAGATTTTGAAGCATGTAGACGTGAGCCATAAAACCCGTTATAGCCTCAAGATTTTGAAGCTCATAGAAGTGAGCCCCAAACGCCCATTATGGCCTCAAGATTTTGAAGCTCATAGAAGTGAGCCCCAAACGCCCATTATGGCCTCAAGATTTTGAAGCTCCCAGAAGTGAGCCCCAAACGCCCATTATGGCCTCAAGATTTTGAAGCTCCCAGAAGTGAGCCCCAAACGCCCATTATGGCCTCAAGATTTTGAAGCTCACAGAAGATTTTAAAGCACCTAGAAGTGAGCCATAAAGCAAACTGTTTTCACGCGCGCAAGGAAAAGATATTTATAGAGATAAGCATTCACAAACACAAGCACACAAAAATTAACAACCTTGACATTCACACCACACCCGAGCGTAAACATAAAAAAAAAAAAAAAAATCCACATGCATTTGAGAGAGAAACGCTTCATTTAATCACCTGGTTAAATCACGCGTAACAGATGAGATCTAATATGGGGACAAATATGTTAATATATCTTTGTTATTATCTCATTCAGATTACACAGCAATGATTAAGTCGAACATTATGTTTTGTTTGTTGTCTTTGATGAATTAAAAAAAAATATTTAAGGTATCCCATCATGTAAGATGCAATAAACGAATTAAGGAGAGATGAAGGTCGAGGCAGAGTAATTGAAACAAACATAAACGTCATTTAGCTGTGAAAATAGTTGGCTCTTGGCAATGTTATCATCTAATCCAGCGGTCGGCGACCGGTCGACCTCGATCTACTGGTAAATCTCAGGGAATTATTTGATAGATCTTTTAGTGACGGAGAGGAAAAAAACTAAAGCATTTTAATTAAGCAAGGGAAAGTTCGGCCTAGCCCTCTCCCGCCGGCATTTAAAAGTCGCGTATCCCGAGTACTAAAAATACGAGCCAGTCATCATTTTTTTTTTTTTTTTGGTCAAGAAAGGGAATGCTGAGAGACATTTTAAAACTGTTCATATTACAATTGACTCTGATTTTCCACCTGACTCTGCAGAAGTGATTTTATCAAGATAGACCTTTTGGAGATCTCAGTGTTTCCAAAGTAGATCACCACCTCTCCTCGGTTACCTTCCGCTGATCAAATCTAAGCAAACTATAAGTATCTGCTAGCTTTTATACAATCTTCAGAAATAGTAAAACCGTAACACGTAGATCTCCGGCCACTCTTCATTGTTTCGATCCCCAAGAATTTGAGTTTTCACTCTCTACCCATTTTTATTTGGGGTGAGTTCCGGCGTTTACTTGCAAACCCAGAGGGCTTCCCCGACTCAGCAGGCTTCATATTGGTAAAACATACCAGACCTACTAATTGGCAGGGGATTGCAATGCCACAAGTTGGATAGTCCTCTACACCTGGAGGAGATTAAAAAGTAAAGTGGGGGGGGGGGGGAGAAATTGCAATGCTCGTGGGTATTGTATGCTTTTATTTGAATGCATGTCCCCAGCAACTCTTAATGTTGGTGCCATACACTAGGATGATCAACGTGGTGGAGGTGGTGATGATTGTTATTATTATTATTAATATGATTATTGTTATCGGCGGTCTAAACAAAAATAGGTAATATGTCAAAATAAGACAACAGACCCAAGAAAATTGCCTACATTGCGGTCACAAGGCCTTCGCCAGGGACAAGGTCTTCGTCATGGACAAAGGGATGAAAACAGAAGAGAAGAAAGCGAGAACTAAGTTAAAGTAATTTTTCTCTTATTATTATTATTATTTAGTTCTGCAAAATTTAAGAAGGATAATGAACACAGCGCCACGAGATGGTTTATTACTTAAATATTTTACTGTGATCACAAAGCGTCCATCTTAAGTACCTCCTCACGTTTTCATTAATTTCCTTAGATCAGGGTTTCTAAACCTTTTTTGTGAATGGGCCCTTTGATTGTCCAGTGAAGGCTACGAACCCTTTTGATTGTCTGGTGAAGGCTACGCAGCCCTTGATTGTCTAATGAAGGGACCGTTTTGAATGTCTGGTGAAGGCTATGGACTGCTTTGATTGTCCAGTAAAGGCTACGGACCTTTTTGATTGTCCGGTGCAGGCCATGGACCTTTTTGATTGTCCGGTGCAGGCCATGGACATTTTTGATTGTCCGGTGAAGGCCATGGACTTCTTTGGTTGTCCGGTGAAGGCTACAGAACCACTTAATTGTCCGGTGAAGGCTACGGATCCTTTTGATTGTCTGGTGAAGGCTAAGGATCCCTTTGATTGGCCCGTGAAGGTTACGGAACCACTTAATTGTCCGGTGAAGACTATGGACAGCTTTGATTGTCTGGTGAAGGCTACGAACCCCTTTGATTGTCCGGTAAAGGCTACGGATCTCTTCTAAAAAAATTGTTAAAGTATATTAACGCATAATTTAACATGTTGCATTTTAAATATTAGATTATATAACGCACCCTCTAGAATCCATTCAAGGGAAGTGTGTATCACAAGTTAAGAAAGCTTGCCTTAGATGAGACAGCTGAAGAATACTGCCTGGACAAACTTCTGACTGTGTAAGCGCCCAATCAGCTATGCGGTTAGAGCGCATGCCCCCCCCCCCCCCCCCGGCGACAAAGTTGCCGATTCCTGGATAGAAACCTGGTAGTGTCACGTTCCAGTCTACCCAGTTGTAAATGGGTACCTGACTCTCCTCTAGGCGTTAGGGAAGGAAAATACAGCGAGGAAGGGAACTGGTCACATCTCTTCGTAAAGCTGAACCAGTACGCACTTACTAATGTTTTCCATTTTTTAAACACCCCCCTCCCCCTTCGTCACAAAATCCCTGATTACCCTCCCTTTGTGTGACGTCACCAATCTCTTAAACTCCCCCACCCCTCTTTTATTTTAAGTAGGACCCCAAATCTTCATGTAAAGAACACACACAATTCTTATTTCCTGCTTTAAATATAACTGTATCTATTTTTAAATGCTTTGTCACACTCTCTCTCTCTCTCTCTCTCTCTCTCTCTCTCTCTCTCTTTCTCTCTCTCTCTCTCTCTTTCTCTTTTTTTTTTATCTTTCTAAACGCTTTTTAAAATACTTAAACCGACTTAGTCATTTTGTATTGATTGCTCATGATGTTGATGGCAAATTGTGTGTGCCACAAGTACTTTGCCTTCATTACTGCATAAAACTAGTTCTTCTATTTCTGAATAATATTTAAACAGACTTCACAAAAAGTCTCTTTATCAAAAATCACTCTTTATTGAATCAAGTACCACTGGATGAGGTTCTCTTCTGAAATTCCTTCACTCTACTTTTTCCCTTTATTGACACTTCTGTATGCCAGATACGCTGAAGAAGTACTTCACACAAACATCGTGGTTTTCAAGTTAATGAACGTGTCAGGTCTTGACATCAAATTAGACAGACAGCCCCAATGTGTCCTCCAGTTTGGTAACCGCTGAAAATGATCTTGGAAACAAGGGAGACAATTCAATACTAAATGATTTCTGACTTCTGTATGAGTGCGTAAGGGTTACATCTCTCGGCTGTCTTCCTGTCTGTTTATTATGTCTGTGTTTGTTTCTGTACTTGTTTGGTGTTATGAGGAGAAAAAAAATATTCACTTATGTTGTCGAATAAACAGAAACTTTGTTGCAGTGTATGAGATGATATCCTTATTTTCTTTTTCATCATTCTGATGATCATACTGAGTATTCCATGATAGTTTAAATTATCATCAGTCACGTCGGAAGCGCTACATGAAGTTCCAGAGAACAACAACAACAACAACAACAAAGTGGGGGAGGGGGAGAGAGAGAGAGAGAGAGAGAGAGAGAGAGAGAGAGGGGAGGGTTTCTAAAGTAGCAAATAAAGAATATAACAACTGAGTCCTACGGCATGTCGTAATGAGCGAATAATATTGGGTTATGCACGTGACTGGCTAATTCTTCATCGAAAACAGGCAAATTCTTCATGGAAAACAGGCAAATTCTTCATGGAAAACAGGCACATTCCTCATGAAAAACAGGCAAATTCTTCATGGAAAACAGGCAAATTCCTCATGGAAAACGGGCAAATTCTTCATGGAAAACAGGCAAATTCTTCATGGAAAACAGGCAAATTCCTCACGGAAAACAGGCAAATTCCTCAAAAAAAAACAAAAAAACAGGCAAATTCCTCATGGAAAACAGGCAAATTCTTCATGGAAAACAGGCAAATTCCTCATGGAAAACAGGCAAATTCTTCATGGAAAACAGGCAAATTCTTCATGGAAAACAAACTGTTACAGAAGCCACTGCAGGAAGAACCCTTGAATGCTTTGTTGCAGTCTTCGTCCAATATGACCAACTACAGCAGTGCTTGAGGTAGGGAAGGAAAAGGCAGCTAGGGAGGGACCTGGCCACCCCACATCTCGATGCTGGACCTAGTGACTTACGGCTGTATCTGCTATGTGTGGACTACCCTTTACAGTAATACTTCCATTCTTCAACTATTTAATTCCAACAGCTGCAGCAGACAATCCAGGAGCTGTGGGGAATCCACTTTAGAAACACTGAGCTCTCTAAACGTCTACCTTGATAAAATCGCGTTAGTTTTTTTTTTCTTCAGGTTTCATAGTATTTGGAATCAGTGGATTTGCGATAGTAAGTGACACAGGGAAACACTCTACGACACCAGTAACTGTGGCGATAGTAAATAACAATGGGAGAGACTCCACGTCTTTGGGACATCAGGGTTGTGGAGCAAGACAAAATATTTTCTGACTCCTAAAATTTTAGAAGTCCAACTCCGATTTAAGGAGCCGCGGTAGCATAGTGGTTAGTGCACTGGCTTCCAAGCTCAGTGGTCTATGGTTCGATCCCCAGATGAGGTGGGATCTTTTTTTTTAGGCCGCAAACGACTCCTGGGTCGACCCAGCCCCAAATGGGTACCAGAGCAACTCTGGGAAGGTTAAGGCGGCCGGCGTGATGCTGACTACATCACTCCTAGTGTGCCGACGGTCAAGAAAATATGGGCCTAACACCATATTCCCAATATGCCTCAATGTGCGTGTAACGGGATCCTTTACCTTTTTTTTTTTACCTCCAACTCCGACTACAGTTGTTAACTAGTCATATGGCATAACATTCAGAGTCTGGAGTCCAGAGAATTATTACCGACTCCACTAAAAACGACCGACTCCACAACTCCGACTACAGTTGTTAACTAGTCATATGGCATAACATTCAGAGTCGGGAGTCCAGAGAATTATTACCGACTCCACTAAAAACGACCGACTCCACAACTCCGACTACGGACTCCGACTTCACAGCCCTTTAGGATATAAGCAACTGTAGTGAAAGTAAAAGACACAAAGAGGCTACGACTTACGCAATTGTGGCGATTATGAATAATAAAGACGAGAATACACGTCGCTATGACATCAACAATTATGTTTTTTTTTGTGACTTCAAAACACCTCCCCCTTCCCCCAGCGATTCTTCATTGGCATCCACCCGGCCCCCTTTCAACCACTTTTCTATTTTTCACCCAGGTAATGATGTTAAGAGAGTCTGACTGGCGCAGTAGTTAAATCGTTTGCCTCTGGCGATTACGTTACCAGCTTCCGCTTTCAAAACCTGGTATCGTTATTCTCTAGTATGCATAAATGTTCATGAGCAGCTGACTGTGCTCTTGTGTTAAGGCAAAAGCAGGAGGAAGGGAACTGATTAACTCCCATAAAGTTGGACGCTAGTACAGTGAAATCTCTAACATCTCCCCTCCCCCCCTTCCCAAGGCAGTGTCTGCTATGGGAGTATCTTTACCTATTTTTTTAATCATCTTAAATGTTAACCGAAGAACAAACAAAAGCATCAGTTTGAAACAAGTGCGATAAAACACGTTGGAGGTAGACAGGACATAAACGCTGAGGAAACTTAAAGCTCTCATCAAAAGATAGTCCATCTCACAGTAGAAGAACGAGAAGAAGACACCATGAGAGACAGAGAATCGAATAAGAAACAGAAACATTTGGACAGAAATGAAGCTGTTTTTGATTTGATTTTTGGGCCATGCACTAAAGACAACTGTTGTTTATCTTATGCATGAACTACCGGGTTCAGCCGCAATATAGGGGTCGTCCACATATGACGTCACGCAGTCAGATAGGAGGGGGAGCGGTCCCAAATTTTATGACGAAGTGTGATGATAGGGTGGGGTGGGGGGGGGGGGGGGTTTAAAGAAATGTGACGTCACACAAAAAATACGAGTGAGGATTGCATCTTTCATAATTAATGTCTGAACAAAATAGATTATGTAACCTCATTTCACATAGTCTGCTTTTATCCGCAATAGCAGACAACCCCCTCGTGGACGACTTTATTATAATTATAACCGCAGCTGAAATATTGGACAATTGTGGTTATCTTTAACGGGTTTAAATACAAGGGGATTGACATAAGTCTTGGGCCTGACCATAAAGGACATGTCACAGAGAGCTGAAATTTTGTGTAGTGTTTATTCCTTTTCAATATAGCCACCGTCTGAATTGACACACTTCTGCCATCTCTGCTTGACCTTGAAAAGACCTTGGGAGTAGAACACCCTATTTTTCAAACTAAACCAGTCATCACATGCCAGTATAACCTCTTCATCGCTGTCAAAATGATTTCCTTTTAGCTGTTTTTTAAGATTTGGGAAAAGAAAAAAGTCTGATGGAGCCACATCTTGAGAATATGGTGGGTGTGGAAGAATTTCAATATTCAAATCGTTGGCTGCTAGCTGCACAAGCCGTGCTTTGTGAGAGGGCGCGTTGTCTTGAAGCAAAGGAAGATTTTGAGTGCGCGTTATCCCTTGTTTCCTGGTCACAACCTTTCTTGGTTTTGTGAGAAGATCTGCATAGTACTGTCCAATAACTGTGTTGCCACGAGGCAGATAATCTTTCAAAAGGACACCTTTGCCGTCCCAAAAAACAGTCAGCATCACTTTTCCTGCAGATTTCTGCGCCCTCGGCTTGACAGGTGTTGGGGAGCCCGGGGTTTTCCATTGCATGCTGGCAATTTTGGATTCGGGGTCATAATGGTGTACCCAAGTCTCATCTACTGTCACCATGGTCTCCAAAAAATTTTTTGACTGACACTTTTCGAGCAACTGTTGACAGCAATTTATCCTCGTTTGCTTCTGTTCACGTGTCAACAGTCGCGGAACCCAGCGTGCACACACTTTTCTCATGTTCAGTCTGTTGTGTAAAATTCTATAAACTGTTCTTTCATTTAGTTTTACTCTACTAGCTATCTTCACAATTGTCATTTTTCGATCCTGGTCAATGATTTTCTTCACTCTTGTTGCATTTTCATCGTTGCACTCTGAGGCTGGTCTACCAGATCTTGGCAGATCAGCAACATTTGAGCGGCCGCACTTAAACTGTTGACACCAGTTTTTAACTGAAGTATATGAAGGACAAGATTCACGAAACACTGGTTCCAACTCCCTGTGTATTTCTGTAGGTGTTTTTCCCTGAAACCATCATAAATTTTATCACAGCTCTGGCCTCCTTCTTTTCAATTGTTTTGTCAAATCTTTGGAGCAGCAGATGCGGTCAATAGGGTACATTGCGCCGTGCACCGTAGCGGGAAAACCCCTTGAAGAAACAAACGCGTACTTTACACATTCAGTGCAAATATGATGAATTTTAAATGTGCCACGTTTCATCTTCCTCTTGTGACTCCTTCATGGTCAGGCCCAAGACTTATGTCAATCCCCTTGTAGATATATATATATATATATATATATATATATATATATATATATATATATATATATATATTATATATATATATTATATATATATATGGGAGCCGCGCTGGTGTAATGGCTTCGGCGTTGTACTGGCGACCAGGTGTTCATGGTTCAAACCCGGGCGTCGGCGTTTGAAGAAATGTTTACGGCCGGAAATTTGACTGAATATCCTGAACAGCTCCTGTGATAAACCCTCTGTGGATGGGAAGGAGCGAAGCTCCTGACCGGGTTGGAAGGAAAGTCCTCAGGTTCCCCAGCCTCGCAATGATATGTCATTGGGCCGAAGGGCTGAAAGCCCAAGTGCCGCTGGTTAAAAAAAAATATATATATATATATATATATATATATATATATATATATATATATATATATATATATATATATAATATATAATATATATATATATATATATATATATATATATATATATATATATACAATAGCAAGTTAACAACATCCCAACAATAGTCCGATGAGATAAAAGACACAGAAGTTTATCAGGTTGAAAGTATTAGGGCTGACGTGAAAGTTCAGATTTATTTATTTATATTTTGGTGGGGGGAAAATGCGAAAAACATTTAGCAAGGATTAGGCCCTGCCTCGTGTTGGGAGTCGGCAAATTAAAAAAAAAGATATTTGTAAAAGCCGGCTTTAATTACGCACTACTTCACTACTTCTCATAAAATAAAAAAAAAGGTTGGTGGCGCCTACTTTAAGAGATTTGTGACGTCACAAAAAGGGGAAGATTCCTTGGTTTTTGTGACGAAGTGTGTGTGTGTGTGTTGGGGGGGGGGGGGGGGGTATTAAAAATGAAAAAGTAATACGAGACGTCATATGTGGACGACTTCTATGGATTATAACTTGGGTATATAGTATTCTTCAGTCTATATATACATGATGTTTCAAAATTATGTATACACATTTTACAAATGTATATTTCATGAACAATTTTATATACAATTTTAGTTTTCTTTATCACATTTGAAAGCTAAGAGATAGACACATTTTTTTTTTTTTTATTGAAGTAATTTTGTTTCTTCTTCTTCTTCTTCTTCCTCGTTCGTCCTGAAAAGGACGGTGGTTGCGTTGTGTCTGTTTACGCCGGAGCTGTGATATCTGCACCTTTCGGCCGACACATCCGACTTCAGCACGGCATTTTTTGGGACCGGGTTTGCCTTCCCTCTGCGATCCCTACTCTCTCAGCCAGACTGCAGTGATGCAGCCTGTTTCCAGGACCACCACGTGGAGGTGGAGTAGGGTCTTGGTCAGCTCTAGTTCGCTGACCCTTATGCAAGCAGTCAAGCTATGGGTCACTGACTGCATTCTCTATTGCTGCATCTTTGGGTCCGTAATTTTGTGATTTATCAGGTTCATGAAAAATCGCGGACAATACTCAATTAAATTTTGAGACAAGTAAGAGAATTCTAAAAGAATTGTAGATCAGTTGGTGCTGATGGTGGGCATTTTGTTGGTGCTGGTGGTGGGCATTTTGAACATTTAAACTAAATTTATGTTATTGTGAAAAACTGTCTTCGTTGTAGCTTTAAAATACGATAAAGAAAATTAAAATTGTATATGTTGTTGTTGAAATATAAATTTTTAAAGTGTGTGTACATAATTTTTAAACACTCTATAGTATATTAGATTTGTTGTTTTTCTTGTGTTGGTTTTTCCAGGCTGCAAACTCTCTTGTGCTTTGTGTGATGCTTCCTAAAGTCTGTGGAGTTTATGGTGTATCAACTTTCATGATTTTTAATATATTTCTCTTTACCCTGTTGCGTTCTTATGGCCTTGTAGACTTGCAAGGATGCGGAAAGCCGTGAGGCAGTCTGTCCAGAATAATACAGATTGAAGAGATACGGCTGGGGCTAACAGGCAAGAGGAAGCTCAGTTATCTTATTAAACCAAGCTGACCCCAGTAAGTGGATTAAATATGACATTTTCTGATATTCTGCCAACGAGCAGGAATGACACGTTTGAGGCAGTGAAAATATGAAGCTAATTTTAACTTGGCAGAGAAGAAACAACTCGGTATGTTTGTTTAGCAGAGAGAGAGAGGGAGGGAGAAAGAGATTGAGAGAGAGTGAGAGTAAGAGAGAGAGAGTGAGAGTGAGAGTGAGATAGTGAGAGAGAGTGATAGTGAGAGAGAGGGAGAGAGAGGAGAGAGGGAGAGAGCGAGGGGGAGAGAGGGCAGAGAGGGAGGAAGAGGGAGAGAGAGGGTAGAGAGGGGCGAGAAGGAGAGAGGGAGGAGATAGAGAGAGTGGAGAGAGGAGAGAGAGGAGAGAGAGGGAGAGAGAGCTGGAAGTGGCATATAACCATCACCATCACTGTCTCCTACTTGGATCCCTAAGGAGCATGAAACCATTACTGTAGATAGCTCCCATGAGGGGCAGCCTACGTCAAGTCAGTCCTAACGACTCGGTATTGTTATTTAATGAGCGTCCGATTGACATAATGGTTAGAGTGCTGGTCTCTCGCGGCAATAGTGCCGGGTTCGATTCACGGTATCGTCACGCTCCCGTCTACCCAGCTGTAAATGGGTACCTGACTTTGCTCTTACGTTAGGGAAGGAACAGGCAGCGAAGAAGGGAACTGATCATCCCACCTCTCGATGCTGGACCTAACATAGTGGAGTTTCTAACACTTCACTCGCTACGGCAGTATCTGCTATAGGTCTGCCTTTGCCATTTTTATGGTTGTTTAGTAGAGAGAGAAAGAGAGAGAGAGAGAGAGAGAGAGAACGAACGAACGAACGAACGAACTTTATTTTCAAAGGGTTAAGAATTGGGCACGCAGGCCCGTCTGACATTCTGCCCTTCCTCTCTCTCTCATCATGTATACTAATATCCTTTCATCCTCACATTTACTTTAAGCATTATTAAGGCATTTATCATTATAAAAGTAATATTACATTTGCAATAATCATCATAATTAAAGTGTTTTTAAAATAAAATAAAATAATTATTTTAAAAAAAAATTAATAGTAATAATGAATTTGAAAAAAAAAAAAATAAAAAAAAAATAAATAAATTTAAAAAAAAAAAAAAAAAAAAAGAATCGAATTCTTCGTACTGTAAATTAGTGATTTGAGACATATTCAGAGGTATGTTATGAGAACTTGTAAAATGTTCATACGGTGTTCAACTGAATGACTCAGGGACTTTTTTTTTTTTCTTTTTTTTTTTTTTAAGGTTCATCAAGATGAGGTGGGTAGACAGTTACTTTCCATTTTCCTTTCCATTTCCTTTGCGTCCCAAACTCAAGACCAGAATCAGACTAGGTAGATAGTTAGATAGACATATACGAAAGCAATTAATTTGCCAAGGGTTGAAAATCGGACACAGTCCCCTCTTGCATTCTTCCATCCTCTTGCTCATCTTTTATTACTGTTACTCAACATTCTCCAGCGTACTGAAAGTATTAATTTAAGGACAGTGCAACATTACAAGGAAGTATAACAGCATACATTAACAGTACCTGATCATAAAATTAAGAATATAAGTTATTAAGAATATAATATTAAGAATAAGTATATTGTAATGAAAACTAGATCATCAGAGCCTCCATGAGAGAGGGAGAAAGAGGGGGAGAGAGAGGGAGAGTAGGAAAAGACATTAGGAGGAGACATATAACCATCATCATCTCCATCTTCGCTCCTTATGGAACATGCAGACACTGCTGTTAATGCCCCCCCCCAACCCCCCTTGAGGAAGCCTAAGTCAAAGCACAAACGCTGGCTTATGAATTTCCGTAGCAATTTTGTCTGCACGATGAAGTTCCCAGCCCATGCACGACCACATATTATTTGCCTTCTAGGACATGCATGAAAGAGCTTGCTGGTTGTATACACGATGGATGCATCCTCTCATACGTCCATCTCTACTAGCCTTACGTTTGATGCCAAATTCCAGCAATGGTTACCTTGATGATTCATCTATTGCAGTGTCATTCTCTAACAGGCGATCATTAATTGTTCTCAGTATATCTCCCTTATCCATATCCAGTGTCCCCACTATGGGTGCTCTTGATGCTAGTCTGTCAGCTCTTTCATTACCACATACCCCAGCATGACCAGGACAGAATATCCACACCAGCTCTTGTAGACTGGAAGCTTCTATGAATGTTTTCCATTCATGCCGCAACCAACCACTTTGAACCTTCTGAAGCATGGACTGAGAGTCTGACACAATGATAGGTTAATTTATTCAGTGGCGTCCCGGAGGCCCCATCGATTGGTCAGAAGGAACTCACGCCCTTATACATATCCTTTTAATTTTCTTTGTTCACGTGTTAAACATTATTTCATGTTCCAGTTTCCCATTCCTCATATAAGCATAACCAATTAGGATACTCACCACATTAATAAGTTCTGACATAATATGTATTGTACTAGCTACTAGGGCTGTGACACAATCATGTTCTCTCTTGCTTATAATGAAGGGAACTCTCTTAATTACTGATTCGAATGTCCGAACAACTGTCCCTTGTGATAGAGTCTGGTATATAAGGAAAAGCCACACCTTAATCCCATGCCCCTTCAATTGTAGTTACGCCACTGAATTTATTCATTTTCATATTCATATGCGAGTATCCACAGACAAACGGCACTCTCTGCATGGTAACATAGCTGACATTAAGGGAGCAAGAACAAAGAGAGGAATGTCATGGATGGCACAGGCAGAGACAACGATCAAACAGGTGCCCACAGTCGACAATATATTCAAGGGTTCGTTTAGCTTGGTATTTATGACCGTTAAACTGGACCCTGTGTCATGAAATATTCTAATCCACATATATAAATTATTAGGTAAATATGAAGCCTAACAAATAAAATTAATAAAGAGAAGAGCAATGGTAAAATGACAGTGCTGTCACAAGGAATGTACTCGAAATCCCCCTTGTTTTCTGCTTCGTCTGCAAATTGTAACGCTTTCACGTTGATAGTAAAAGCTTACTGTATTATACCCGCTTTCTTCAATGAAACGTGTGCTGTATTTCTTGGAAAAACATTAAGAGGCAGACTGCGTAATGACCTAAATTTTAAATTCCATTCATGTCTTTTTCTACATTACGTTACCAAAACGAACGAACAGATGGACAAAAGGATAGCGAGAAGGGAGAGGCAGAAGCCGAACATTAAACACGCGTCGCGCGATACACAATTACTACTATCACGCGTGTAAGTCTACAAGCACTAACTTTTTCAGACGGACAGTGATAAAATACACTACCCTTTCCCAGAGTTAGGTTTATAAATCATAAAAAACTCTTATTAGAAAAGATAACATTAGATGGGTTTACGGTTGAGAACATAACAGTACCCAGACAGAACATCTTCGAAACAGGAGGTAAAAGAAATTGCATATTTTGAACGCAGCCACGTAGCTCCTTTAAATTTGTATTTTTGGGTTCCTTAGGGCTTGCTGACAAATAATATGTAAAACGTTACGCAAATAGTCCAGGAATTAATAAATTATACCCAAAATAAAATATTGGGGGTGCCTGACAGCATAAAATCATTTCTGCTCATAAGATTTTTTTTTAACGTGTTTGAAAAAAATTTACGTTACAGAAATAGCCTACCATGTAAACTCCAAATTGATTGGAGCGCAACAAATGAAAGCCTAACCACGATTGGTCGGGCTATAAATACTATCTTGGTTGTTAGGGGAAACGGGGAAAGGTAACATTTTTTCAAACACTTGTCGAAACGGGGCTCATTGGTCAGACTCGCTGATATACACACTTGGGAGCGTTAGTTCGAAACCACTTGTTTAAAATAGCTTGATAAAGCATCAGTGCGTTGAAGCCAGCATATATTTTGCTCAATAAAAGCCTGGAACATAGGCAGATGGAAATTTGTGCCAGTTTGTGCCAGAATTCATTGCTAATCAACGTATCTGTGTTATTCGTATGAATTGTGGTAAGCTTGAACCATTCAATATCTTTTAATGAAAATTGAATGTGAATTGTTGATTTATGCCTGTATATATATGTGTAGTTCAGTGGCCAACGTGAGGTAAAGCCTGTAATGCTCCAGCCTGAACAGAGGGTGTCGGAGAGAAGTAAAACGGCATGGAATGGCCAAATAGTACACTGACACCTGGATGATTGATTAGACAGAAATAATGCTGGAAGTGCAGAGGCGTAGTGACCATTAAGGATGGTAATGCTGGTATAAAGTATTTCAGATGAAGCTGACTGTTGGCCTAACGCTCTGAACGCAATGTTTGTGATGTATTGTGATCAGTGTAAAAAGAAAATATAAATTAGTTATGAAGTAGAAGGTACATCCTTCTTGATTTCAGGGACAGTGGTCTTGATGGTACTGAGCAGCACCTAGTCAGAGCTTTGCTGAATCCTGAGTCGGACAGCATACTCCTTGGTCTTTTTAGCTATCAGTGAGGTGTCTCCTGAACCCAGAGGAGAATTCGAGCAGAGGAGTCCTTTCCTGCCGCCATCACGCCAGATAAGCGAATTGGCCAGCTGAGCTCAACATTATGTCCCCTCATCTTGAACTGACTTTTTAAAATTAACATTAAGAGGGGAATTTACTTGTCTTAAAATCAGGAACTGTGAACATCTCCAATACTGGTCCCTAAAGACAAACTATTGAAGTCATGATGACAAATACCAACAGAGCTTGAACAAAACAAAACCAGTATTACCTCATTTTACTACTACACAACTGACACACATAGAACATTTGTAATAATATATGTCACTACAATATTCATATTAAATACATTCTGTACATAACTTGTAATTTAAATTGATTGTGATTCCTGGTTCCCTTGTAGTTGAATCAGGACACATATTCATTCATGCCAGTAATGAATACATATTGTTATTCGAAAGTTTATCAGTGACTCTTTTAAGATATCTTTGTAGAGTGTTATATGTATGTGAGTGTCACAGTGTTGTCAAGAGTAGTGGATTAAATTAAATTGTTTATCTGTCTGTTGTTGTGACTTACACTTCATCATACACATACCCTAGACACATAACGTAGCATCACACTATTCCAGAATAATTCTGACTGAGATATATAGATATGTGGTAGCAAGTAAGGTTATCTATAATACACTACTCTTAATAGATATAGATACCTTCACAGCTGATCTCAGTCAGTACACTAAGTTCCCTATAAGTATTTATAACATCCCACTTCACCACATATATTGGGGTCTCGCTCTTGGGATTTTGAATCTTTAACTATTAAAAATATTGGGGGTAATTCACTTCAGGGAATATAAGAATTAAAAGGTATCCTTGGGTGGAATTAAATAAGGTTGAGCTCACGGTGCCTGTGTTGTCCATTAGATATATAGTTAGAAATTGAATTGTTGGGTAGACATTATAAAAATTTACCTGATAGACAATGGCGGACCTGGCCAAATTTCGATCTGCTGCGGTTCAGACTGCAAAAGAGTTAGGATTAGATGGGCAAGTTATGGTTGCCTATGTCACAACGGAATGTGACAAATTTATTGAACGCGAAGAAAGAAGATTAGAAAAAGAAGCCGAAAGAAGGTTAGAGGCTGAAAGGGAAATTAAGAAGTTACAATTTGAAGCTGAGGCTGAGACTAAGAGGTTGCAGATTGAGGCTGACAAAGAGGCTAAAGCATTGGAAGCCGAGGAAAGAAGACAAGCTGCAGAAAGGGAAGAGAAGAAATTAGCTGCAGAAAGAGAAGAGAAGAAATTAGCTGCAGAAAGAGAAGAGAAGAAATTAGCTGCAGAAATAGAAGAGAAGAGATTAGCTGCAGAGAGGGAAGCAGAAAAGGAGGAGAAGAGATTACAAAGGGAACATGAGTTACGACTAAGGGAGTTTGAGTTTCAAGGCCATGCTCCTGAAAATGGTGCCAGTCCCTTTGCCTCTGATGCTACGGTTACTCAGGGAGCCTCAACCTCAGCTATGAACTTTCATTTAGATCATTTTGTTGAGAAAGACGATGATATTGAGAGCTATATAAATAGGTATGAACTATTAGCTACCACGTATGGGTTAGAGAGAGAAAGGTGGAGCTTAAAGTTATCTCAGGGACTTCGTGGGGCAGCTTATGAAGTTTTTGCAAAAATGAGCAGAGGTGATCAGGAAAATTATGACATGCTAAAGCAGGCTCTTTTGTTAAGGTATGAAAAGAATGCAGAGTTTTACAGGAAAAAATTTAGGAATGCTAAACTACTGTCAGGTGAAACCTATCACCAGTTCTCTGCACGAATCGAGACATACTTGGAGAAATGGACTTCTCTGGGGAAAACCCAAGATCTTAAGGAAATGGTCCTTATAGAGCAACTAAGAGAGTCCATGGCTCCAGACCTGAGAAAGTTTCTCATGGAACAAGGTGCAGAGAGGCTGGGTGAGTTGCTAAATGTTGCTGAAAGGTATCAAGCAGCTCAAGCAGAGGTAACAGGTAATAAAAAGAAACAGGTGGATAACTTTAGGGCACCACAGAACTTTAATAAATTTGATCCTAGGGATCAAAATAAAGGTAAGCACCAATTTGATAGGCCACGGTATGACAATAAAAATAAATTCCCACAATTCGATGAAAGGAAATATAATGAAAGAAAATCTTTCAACCAAGGAAAAAAGGTGGTGTAAGAATTGTCAGATGGACAATCATGACACTGACCGTTGCAGAAGGAAACCTGTGTATATGGCAACCCTTCAGGTCAGGTCGACCTCAAGACAGGAGGAGGATATTATGTTAGATACCACTCCAGAAGAGATGAGGAAGGCACAGGCTGGGGATAAAACACTCAAGCCTTGTTTCAGAAAATTGTCAACTTGTCATACAACTCCAGGCAAGGGAGATTTTTACATGAAAAACAAGTTGATGTATAGGAAGACTGGAGCTAGATCCAATGGTCACGGACAGCTGGTTCTTCCAAAAAGATATAGGACAGACTTAATAAGGAGCCTACATGTGAAACCAGATGGGGACCATGAGAAGATAGGTACCATCATTCAAAAGGTGGCTCACAATTATTATTGGCCCAAAGCAAGATGGGACATTGAGAATTTTGTAGAAAGGTGTAGCATAGCACATGAGGGAACACCCACAAGTGGGAACATGGATCAGGACCTGGACACGCCATGGGGCAAAATCAGGCCTGACAATAAAAAGAAAAATAGATTTGATAAAGTGGACCAAATGGAATGGGAAGCCCCTTTTCACGGACAAGCTTCACTTAACTGTTTTACAATGGCCACTATGCGGAGAGTGCAAAAAGATGTCTTACCCCAGGATAAGCCGAAAATCCCTCAATCGGACTTAAACAAACTGGAGGAAGAGGATGTAGAGAGGAAATCTCTCATCAAGAATTTTAAGAGGGGAGAAAGCCCCAAAAGAAAAATTGGTAGCGGTCGTTTTGTGCATGAAAATTCTGGGAGGAAAAATCATCACTATAAAGCTTCGAGTGGAAGAGACCATACCGGTGCATGGACAAATAGGTCCACACAATTAAAGGTCCATATGTAGCTTTGTTAAGAACGTGGACTGATGAAAAGGCAGAGGAAAACATTACATCTTCATACCAATATGTGAATGAGCTGACCACTCGGTTGAAAACTGGCTGGAAACTTGCCAATGAAAATTTGAAACAAGCCAGGAAGAAACATGCTGCCTATTATAACAGGAAGGCGAAAGACAGAAATTTGGCTGTGGGAGAGAAAGTACTGCTTCTTTTGCCTGGGAGTCAGAATAAGTTACAAATTGGATGGCAGGGTCCATATACAGTTCTAGAGAAGGTGTCTAGAACAAATTATAAGATAGATAAGAAGGGGAAAGAAAAAATCTATCATGTGAATCTCCTGAAGAAATATTTGGAAAGAGAACATCAGGAAGAGACACACTTGTTGACCTTGTCCATCGCCATGGAGATGAAAAAGGAACCACTTTCATCATTTGAATATCCATTACACCCCTGTGAGACAGCAGCACAGGTGAAAATCAGTACACATTTAACGAAAACTCAGAAAGAGAGAGTGCAACAGGTTCTAAATAATCATGCAGAGGTGTTAACAGACCGACCAGGGCATACAAACCTATTGGAATATGATATGAAACTCATAGACTCCACACCTGTCTGTATGAAACCATATTCGATTCCGTTTGCTAAGGAAAAAGCTTTGAAGGAAGAGATAGACTATCTGTTGAAGGAAGGAATTATTTCGCACAGTGAGTCTTCGTATAGTTCCGGTGTTGTACTCTTAAGGAAGCCCTCTGGAGAACATAGACTCTGTATAGATTACAGGAGACTGAATGCTATTACAGAAGGACAGGTGGATCCATTGCCGGATACAAATCAGCTGTTTGCCAGGCTAAATAAAGCTAAATATTTCTCAAAAGTGGATCTGAGTAAAGGATACTATCAGATTCCAGTAAAGCCTGAGGTTAGACCATACCTAGCTTTTAGTACCTCAGAAGGACACTATGAGTTTAATAGATTGCCATTTGGATTGAAGAATGCGCCTAGTGTCTTCTCTAGAATGATGAGAAAATTATTGGATCCTCTGAATAATCCCTGTATAACAAATTTTATGGATGATATCCTTATAGCAACAGAAACATTTGAGGAACACATTGACTCTCTGAACATGCTGTTTGATCGACTTAGGGAGGCAAATTTAACAGCCCGACCAACCAAATGTTGCGTTGGATGTAAAGAATTGGAATTTTTGGGACACACAGTTTATCAGGGAAACATGACCCCTGACCCAAAGAACTTAGAGAAACTACAGAAAGCCCCGAGACCACAAACCAAGAAGGACGTGAGATCCTTTGTCTCATTATGTGGTTTCTACCAGAAGTATATCAAAAACTTTAATTCCATATGTGCACCTTTAACGGAATTGACACGTAAAGGACTTCCAGATCGCATTACATGGACACCACAATGTGAAATGACTTACCAAGAATTGAAGGAAAAGCTCACAAGTAAACCCATTTTGAAATTACCTGACTTAAGTCAAGAATTCATAGTAAGGACGGATGCAAGTAATATTGGGTTAGGTGCAACTCTACTACAGAAATCAGATGCATTGGATGGGGAATTAAGCTCAGTGGCATATGCTAGCAGAAAGTTGAATAAAGCTGAAATCAACTACTCAACTAGCGAAAAAGAATGTCTTGCAGTAATATGGGCAATAAAGAAATTCAATATTTATCTATATGGGAAGGCATTTAAGTTGCAAACTGACCACAAACCTTTATCGTTTTTAGCACAGGCTAAGCATGAGAACTCTAGGTTACTCCGATGGTCTTTGCTTCTGGCTCCATACAATTTTAGCATTGAATATATATCTGGAAAAACCAATCTGGGAGCGGATTTTTTAAGCCGCCATCCGTGTGATGAGAATCACCGTAAACCCCAGAAATAATAATAAATTTCTCTATGTGTATATAGAATAAAGGACTGACATATAATGTCTGTTTTAAGAGGGGAGGTGTCATGAAATATTCTAATCCACATATATAAATTATTAGGTAAATATGAAGCCTAACAAATAAAATTAATAAAGAGAAGAGCAATGGTAAAATGACAGTGCTGTCACAAGGAATGTACTCGAAATCCCCTTGTTTTCTGCTTCGTCTGCAAATTGTAACGCTTTCACGTTGATAGTAAAAGCTTACTGTATTATACCCGCTTTCTTCAATGAAACGTGTGCTGTATTTCTTGGAAAAACATTAAGAGGCAGACTGCGTAATGACCTAAATTTTAAATTCCATTCATGTCTTTTTCTACATTACGTTACCAAAACGAACGAACAGATGGACAAAAGGATAGCGAGAGGGGAGAGGCAGAAAGCCGAACATTAAACACGCGTCGCGCGATACACAATTACTACTATCACGCGTGTAAGTCTACAAGCACTAACTTTTTCAGACGGACAGTGATAAAATACACTACCCTTTCCCAGAGTTAGGTTTATAAATCATAAAAAACTCTTATTAGAAAAGATAACATTAGATGGGTTTACGGTTGAGAACATAACAGTACCCAGACAGAACATCTTCGAAACAGGAGGTAAAAGAAATTGCATATTTTGAACGCAGCCACGTAGCTCCTTTAAATTTGTATTTTTGGGTTCCTTAGGGCTTGCTGACAAATAATATGTAAAAACGTTACGCAAATAGTCCAGGAATTAATAAATTATACCCAAAATAAAATATTGGGGGTGCCTGACAGCATAAAATCATTTCTGCTCATAAGATTTTTTTTTTAACGTGTTTGAAAAAAATTTACGTTACAGAAATAGCCTACCATGTAAACTCCAAATTGATTGGAGCGCAACAAATGAAAGCCTAACCACGATTGGTCGGGCTATAAATACTATCTTGGTTGTTAGGGGAAACGGGAAAAGGTAACATTTTTTCAAACACTTGTCGAAACGGGGCTCATTGGTCAGACTCGCTGATATACACACTTGGGAGCGTTAGTTCGAAACCACTTGTTTAAAATAGCTTGATAAAGCATCAGTGCGTTGAAGCCAGCATATATTTTGCTCAATAAAAGCCTGGAACATAGGCAGATGGAAATTTGTGCCAGTTTGTGCCAGAATTCATTGCTAATCAACGTATCTGTGTTATTCGTATGAATTGTGGTAAGCTTGAACCATTCAATATCTTTTAATGAAAATTGAATGTGAATTGTTGATTTATGCCTGTATATATATGTGTAGTTCAGTGGTAAACAGGAGATAAAGCCTGTAATGCTCCAGCCTGAACAGAGGGTGTCGGAGAGAAGTAAAACGGCATGGAATGGCCAAATAGTACACTGACACCTGGATGATTGATTAGACAGAAATAATGCTGGAAGTGCAGAGGCGTAGTGACCATTAAGGATGGTAATGCTGGTATAAAGTATTTCAGATGAAGCTGACTGTTGGCCTAACGCTCTGAACGCAATGTTTGTGATGTATTGTGATCAGTGTAAAAAGAAAATATAAATTAGTTATGAAGTAGAAGGTACATCCTTCTTGATTTCAGGGACAGTGGTCTTGATGGTACTGAGCAGCACCTAGTCAGAGCTTTGCTGAATCCTGAGTCGGACAGCATACTCCTTGGTCTTTTTAGCTATCAGTGAGGTGTCTCCTGAACCCAGAGGAGAATTCGAGCAGAGGAGTCCTTTCCTGCCGCCATCACGCCAGATAAGCGAATTGGCCAGCTGAGCTCAACATTATGTCCCCTCATCTTGAACTGACTTTTTTAAAATTAACATTAAGAGGGGAATTTACTTGTCTTAAAATCAGGAACTGTGAACATCTCCAATACTGGTCCCTAAAGACAAACTATTGAAGTCATGATGACAAATACCAACAGAGCTTGAACAAAACAAAACCAGTATTACCTCATTTTACTACTACACAACTGACACACATAGAACATTTGTAATAATATATGTCACTACAATATTCATATTAAATACATTCTGTACATAACTTGTAATTTAAATTGATTGTGCTTCCTGGTTCCCTTGTAGTTGAATCAGGACACATATTCATTCATGCCAGTAATGAATACATATTGTTATTCGAAAGTTTATCAGTGACTCTTTTAAGATATCTTTGTAGAGTGTTATATGTATGTGAGTGTCACAGTGTTGTCAAGAGTAGTGGATTAAATTAAATTGTTTATCTGTCTGTTGTTGTGACTTACACTTCATCATACACATACCCTAGACACATAACGTAGCATCACACTATTCCAGAATAATTCTGACTGAGATATATAGATATGTGGTAGCAAGTAAGGTTATCTATAATACACTACTCTTAATAGATATAGATACCTTCACAGCTGATCTCAGTCAGTACACTAAGTTCCCTATAAGTATTTATAACATCCCACTTCACCACAAGAGTGTAGAAATTGGGGGAATGGAAAAGCAGAATTGGAAATTAATCAACTGATGCATGATCATTCCTGGGATGATGATGCCGTTGTGTATACAGAAGGGACACATAACAACGAACAAATGCATACACCTGAGGTAACAAAAATTATTAACAGAGATGAAAAGATAGAAGAAGAGAAAGATCCGGGAGAAAGAAGAATATTGTGAAACTAGTGTAGAAGCCCGTCATAAGACGGGAATTAAATTCAAAAGCAACAATACCTAACGGCAATTTTACTTAAAAAAAAAAAAAAAACCACTGTGCATCACCACAGTACACGAACTACGTAGCAGCAGTGAGGATCCCAATGTATACGCTGTAAACGGACACAACGCAACCAACGTCCTTTTCAGGACGAACGAAGAAGAAGAAGAAGAAGAAGAAGAAGAAGTATACGGGATCACACATTCTATAACTATTTTTGTGCACGCCGTTATTTGTGCATTCTTCTTTGGTAAGTGTTACTATTTTCGGGAGAGTACATATAAGGGGAACAATACAATTAATGTCTAACTTTCAACCAAAGTTGCATCCCTTAGAGTTACGCACTGACAGAAAAAGCTGGGATTTTATATATAGAACTAGTGTAAAAGCCCGTCATAAGACGGGAATTAAATCCAAAAGCACAAATACTTAACATCAATTTTACTTATTCAAATACTTGTGAAAAATAATGTCAGGTGTGAATATCCGATTGTTCATCAGAAGAGTACACGGATTTTCTGTTGTTTTAATTTCTAATTTTGCTTTGTTGTGATTTCTTGATCGAGACAATGCGACGTACAGCTGTCCGTGAGAGAAAACTCCAAGTGATATAGAACACGGCTGTTTGCCCGCTATTAAAAGTCGCTACGTTAGTTCTGGAGCGTCCGATTGGCAGAGTGGTTAGAGCGCTGGTCTCTAGCGGCAAAGGTGCCGGGTTCGATTCACAGTTTCATTACGGTTCAGTTTACCCAGCTGTAAATGCGCATATGACTTTGCTCTTGAGTTAGGGAAGGAAAAGGCAGCGAGGAAGGGAACCGGTGACCACATCTCTCGATGCTGGACCTAGTATAGTGAAGTCTCCTAATTCCCCTATACTTGTCGTGGTAGCCGATCATTAGGAAAATACCAGTTGATTTTATTCTAACAAAAACGTGAAACTTAGATCATTGTAAAAGCTACTCTCTAACCAGACTAACTCGGGCGTTGATGTAGCTGCCGAGTCCTTTTTAGGGCTTTATGCTAGCAGATAGATAATGTTGGTCCTTTACAGGACTTAGTATCTATCAACGCTGATCGGGTTAGCAGTCAACAGAGTTGACTTTTTTCTGGATGGTAAATGCGCTCTGATATAACCAAATAGGTTGAAAGGAACGCGCCTCGCCAGAAGAAGGCAAAAACCGAACAAACAAACAAAATAAAAATTTAAAAAAATATCATTGTACGCGCATTACTGTTAATTATAGTAGTAAAATAATTTTGTACAAAGTCTGAACATGCACGCCGTTCACATTGCTCATGCACACCAATCTTTG
Organism: Oreohelix idahoensis; assembly: GCA_024509875.1. Classification (NCBI taxonomy): domain Eukaryota; kingdom Metazoa; phylum Mollusca; class Gastropoda; order Stylommatophora; family Oreohelicidae; genus Oreohelix; species Oreohelix idahoensis. The sequence goes on from JAMPIV010020517.1 coordinate 80,634, forward strand.
CGCACTTTTCTTTGACGAGCGTTACTATTTTCGGGACAGTATTAAAAAACCAAAATATTTGTTTTACATCCGAGGTTTAAAAAAAAAAGGTCTGAACACGCACGCTGTTGACATGGCGCATGTACAACGTGTTTTGCGCACTTTTCTTTGTTGCGTGTTACTATTTCAGGGAGCGTTACGTACAGACAGAAAAAGCTGGGATACTATATTCAGGATACTCTCTTCTATCTACGAGTCATAACCTATTTTCAGAGGTACCTCTGGATAAGATTACAGAACTTATCGACACTTTTACTGATCTTCTTCCAACTTTCATCTAAATCAGGGGTTCTCAAACTTTTTGTTTTTGCTCATTCCCACCGCCCCCTTCTAGGCCTCATTTACTCTTGTAGCGTCCCCCCCCCTAGTAGCTGTTAGCTGGAAAACAAGGTACTTTACCATCTTACTGTGGCCCCTTATAAGTATGGCATGGCCCACGTTGAGAACAACTGATCTAAATTGCTCAACACGCCACAAGTACAATGAACTGTCTCTCTCCAATTTCTGCAGGGATTTTGTTTGCACACTGACCTCTTTCGGAATGATGTACTTCATATACATTTGCTATCCTCGTGTTTGTAAAAGTCGTCTTTACAACCCAAACATAAATCAACAAGACAATGTGAATAGCTAAAAACTACATTTAACAACACGAGACAGATTCTAATATCCAAGAAATAATTCACAAATCAAACATGAGTCATCAAGTTTTACACTCTTCATTATTGTACGGTGTAGAAACTGTAGTAAAATGCTCCGTGTTCCTCCCCGCCCAAATTTCCCCGATTTCAAAAACCTAGTAACGTACATTTTCCGCCTATAACCAACTCCTACTATATTTGAAAATTGCCAAGAGCAAGGTCAAACGTCTGCTTAGAATTGGACAATACTTGACTTTTCTAACACAATAGTTTGAAAAAAAGGGTACCCTTCCCCAAATCGTATACACACCCGCCCTATTATTTAGTGGAGGTTGTAACTATAAATAACTCCAAATGTTTGAAATTATGCACCATTTAATAGCCTAACAGTCCACGACTGGCCCAAGATTTGAATCTTCAAAGACAAGCGTATTGAGTCCCATCCCCAACAACTCGCAGCTCGCGTTACCCTTCCCAATAATTTTTTTTGACGAAAGCCAAAATAGTTGGCAGAAGAAAAAAAAAATAACTTGTTACCTCGTCTTGAAACGGGAGAGAGTGGCAAAAGGGGAGGATTGTAATGAAAAGAATCAAGGCTAACTTATGCGTTTGAAACTGAAACTAAAACCAGAAATTTGTGCAGAGAAGAGAGGGGAAAGAGAGAAACTTAGATAACGTATAAAGAGGGGTAACTAAAATGGATGTATTGAATTATAGCGATGATTGTTTATTAAAAGACCATACTATTCCCCTATAATATATTATCCTGCCGTATAGAAAAGTATTCTGTTCAGAATAAATATAGAGAAAAAAATACATAGATGAAAACGATGAATAAGAGATAGATGAAAACTAGATAGGATGATAGAGGCCAAAGGGCAGTTTAAGAATCACTTTTTAAAATTGAAATCGACCCAATAATAACCGAGATATTGTAGAAAATAAAAATTGAGAACGGACTGACAAACACACTGAGGAATTCTCAATTGTGAAAGTCTTCGAAAGTTACATTTTAGGGGACGCTTTTTTGAACAGTTAAATTTGCTTGACTCGTTTGATTGGTTAACGATAGTTTAGGAGAGGGGGGATAAAACTAATGCGTTACCAGAATACGCTGCCACTTGAGAAAAATATTTCAACATCGTAGATTAAGATCAGACGCATAGAAGTGTGACTAATGCCTTTGCGGTCTGGGCGACAGCGATCTACACCTGTGCCATTGATCGCCAGTTAATCTTACTTTTGTGTGAAATATTTCATTGATTGCGGTAAGATAAATAATTTTATTGATATATTTTGTTAATATGTAGAGGCAAACCCAGATAGGGGGCTAAAAATTTGTGTTGTACGACATGGCCATGGGAAAAGAATTACGACATCCCAGCAAGCATGCCTAAGCAGAATTATTGAGAAACGAAAGTAAATTATGTTTGAATATTGCCATACAAAAACCGTTACGACTGTAAGTCCAGAAAGCTATTGGCAGTCTTCTGCAGTATCACAGTGTTAAATTGAAGCCTGAAAACATACTTAGAAGGATTGCACAAAAGAATTAACAGGTTACAAGAAGAAAACTGTATACCTATCTGATTGTATGGAAGAAAATCATTGTTTAAGTGACAGGGGCGTTGCAGCCATATGGAAGAAGAATGTAAACACAGTACAGAGTGGAGTCAAATAACTTAGGGGCTAGTGCAGATGTTTGCACACGAGCCTGACCACAAATGATGGTAAGTTTGAGCAATTGTGGAAATATTATAGCCAGCAAATAAACGTAGGGGAACGTCCTTCTTTTTCAGGGTTATACTGCCTGTTACCAGTTGGTGGCAGGAAACCTTGTGAAGACATAAGTGGAGGAAGAGAAAGCCTTAACAAAGTGTATGCTGCATATTTTTTGGCCTGAAGCAAGACCTTCTGCTGAATTTATATTATCTACTGAAGCCTACGTCAATTAGAAACATCAGGTGAAGTCCCCTTACGTGGGCATTGAACACTCATTCAATAAAAGAAAATTTCCACACGTGAACTTTCATATTTGTGGGTATGATGACAAAAATAGTCCTTCCCACCATTGACTCTCACTTTTAGACATTACTACAGCAGTCTGTGTTATACACCTACAGTGACACTTGTTTATTATCAAGATATGGACAAAGATTCCACCTTATTTATTTATTATATGTAAATACATTTCTTTTCAGTTTTAACCCTTCCTGCCCCAAAAAGATTTGAGGGACAGGAAAATAAAATTGTAAAAATAATTGTCTAAACTTAACACCAGTTTTACTTAAGTCGATTTCATTGAGTTACAGTTGTGTTTGTTTTATGCACTTATCACTATACTTACATTACCCTAGACACGTAGCCATATAAAACACATAACAATATCATAAAATATTTTCCGGAGTGAGATCTTAGAGAGGTAGCGGATAGGTACCCTGAGAATACATCATCATCAGGGACTTACATAGCTTGACCTCACTCCGAGTACACTTAGTTTGGTAACATCAATAACCTCTCCGGCGCACTCGCCACATATATTGGGGTCCTGTCCGGGATTTTATCATTATTATTGTTAATTGTACCCAGGCGTTTCCCATTGTTAAAATAACAAAAAGTAATTATTTGTGGAAAATTGAATGAGTTGTCATTGCCTATGATAATTTAGTCATACTTGTTAATTAATATATTAAGATTTATAAAGTATATGACAGAACAGATGGCAGACTTGGCCAAGTTTAGATCTGCTTCAGAATGTGACAAATTTATTGAGAGGGAAGATAGGAGATTAGCTGAAGAGAAAAGATTCCAATTAGAGGCTGATAGGGAGGCTAGGAAATTAGAAGATGATAGGGAGGCTAGGAAATTAGAGGCTGATAGGGAGGCTGAAATTAAAAGAAAACAACTAGAAGAAAAGAAGTTAGAGGCTGAGAAAGAAGAAAAAAGATTGCTTATGGAGGCTGAAAAAGAAGAAAAAAGATTGCTTATGGAGGCTGAAAAGGAAGAAAAAAGATTGCAAAGGGAGAATGAATTAAGACTAAAAGAACTGGAACTTCAAGGCCATGCTCCAGAAAATGGTAACAGCCCATCTACCTCTGATGCTAGTGCCAGTCAGGGAGCCTCTAATTTGGCTATGAACTTCCATTTAGATCCATTTGTGGATCTATTAATTTGGTAGTTTGATTTTCTTTTACATGGTCTTATTACCAAGATTGTTTATTTCTGTAACCAAGTGCCAACCTTCAACCTTTGGGTAAATATTTTTTTTTGGTCTTCTCCATACGGTGAAGGCGCACCCTTCTTCTTTTTTTCCCTCTATATGTATGATTCTTGATATCTTTGGGTATTTGATGTTGTAACAAGTTTAGTGATAATAAACAACAAAGAATTTAACTTTGTGTGTTGGTCAGACTGTCGTGAATTATTCTAATCCCCATATAGAAATTAAAACGTAAATGTAAAGCCTAACAAATAAATTTAATAAAAGGAAAGAAGAATGGTAAAGAACAGTGCTGTCACAATGACTGTACTCGAAATCCCCCTTGTTTTCTACTTCGTCGGCAAATTGTAACGCTTTCACGTTGATAGTAAAAGCCTACTGTATTATTACCCGCTTTCTTCAATGAAACGTGTACTGTATTTCTTTGAAAAACCTTGAGATACGCAAGCTGATCAATGACCTAGATTTAATATTTCATTCATCCCATACACGGCGTAACTAAAAGACAGATAAAGCAGGAGAGAGAGAGGGACGAATGAAGGCAGGAAGCATGCAACACTACACGCGTCGCGCGATTAATAGTAACGCAAATCCCACGTGTAAGGCCACTAGCAATAACTTTTTTTCATATAGTCAGTGAAAAAGAAACACTATTACTACAAGAATCAGGTTTAAAAATATGAAAAATGCGTAGTAGGAAATATGAAATTCTACTGATTTACATCTAAGCTCCTGACTTTAGTATGACATAACAGTGGAAAAGGCAGGACAGGTGGCGGTTCTAAACAACGAAAAGGAATGAAGAACAAATATACGACTATCTTTGGAAAACACATGTTTTGAACGCAGCCACTTAGCTCTTTTAAATTTGTATATTTGGGTTCCTTAGGGCTTGCTGACAAAGAATATGTAAAACGTTACGCAAATAGTCTAGGAATTACCAAATTATAACCAAAATAAAATAGTGGGGGTGCCTGACAGCATGAAATCATTTCTGCTCATAAAATTTTTTTTATAACGTGTTTGAAAAAACATTGTTAGTTGCTTATCCTTTACAGGACGTGGCAATCAACCCCAGCTTTTATTGGCTGTTTGTGATTTTTCTAGGCATTTTTTTTTTCATTCAGTAGTTTGCCATTGCTTTCTGAACGGTACGGCGCTTATACCATTGTTAAAAATCCACACAAAGCGATCTGCTACCAAACCGCCTGCAGCAGGTTACGAACCTGGTATATCTGGATTATGAAACTGCGTTCATATCCATTAGGCCACAGACATTACGTTACAGAAATAGCCTACCATGTTAACACCTATTTGATTGGAGCGCCACAAATGTAAGACTAAACACGATTGGTCGGGCTATAAATACTATCTTGTGTTGTCAGGGGAAACGTGAAAAGGAGTATTTTTTTTGAAAAGATGTGTAGACATGGTTTGATTGGGTAGAGCTGCGAATATACTCAATTCAGAGCGTCTGTTCATTGCCACATCTTGTAATAAACCTACTAAGAAGCAGTGCGTTGAGCACCAGTGTATATTTTTTATAAAATAAAGCCTGGGACATCGGCAGATCGGAGTTGTGCTATATTCATTGCCAGTCAACGAAACTGTTTATTATTTCTATGAATTGTGGGACCGTGGTCTTAAAGTTATTGAGCAGCACCTGGTCAGAGCTTTGCTGAAGCCAGAGGCGGACAGCATACTCCTTGGTCCATATAGCAACCAGTGGGGTGGCTCCAGAACTCATTAAAGTAATCGAGCAGAGGAGTCTTTTACTGCAGTCATCACGAAAGATAAGAGAGTGTGGCCATGGAGCTCAACATTATGTACCCCCCCATCTTAAAATGACACTGTAAAATAAAATTAAGAGGGGAATTTAATTGTTTTAATGCCAGGAACTGAGAACATCTCCAATACTAGTTCCAATAAAGACAAACTATTGAAGTCATGATGACAAATACCAACAGAGCTTGAACAAAACAAAACCAGTATTACCTCAGATTACTACTACACAACTGACACACATAGGATACTATTAATAATAATATATGTCACTACAAGATTCATATTGATAAATTCTGTACATATAACTTGTAATTAAAATTGATTGTGATTCCTGGTTCCCTTTGTATTTGAATCAGGACACATATACATTCATGACAGCACTGAATACATATTGTTATTTGAAAAGTTATCAGTGACTCCTTTAAGATATCCTTGTAGAGTGTTTTATGTATGTGAGTGTCACTGTGTTGTCAAGTGTGGTGGAATAAATTAAATTGTTTAGCTGTCTGTTGTTGTTATGACTTACACTTCATCATACACATACCCTAGACATATAACGTAGTCATCACACTATTCCAGAATAATTCTGACTGAGGTATACATATGTGGCAGCAAGTAAGGTTATCTATAATACACTACTCTTATTAGATATAGATACCTTCACAGCTGATCTCAGTCAGTACACTAAGTCCCCTATAAATATTTATAACATCCCACCTCACCACACAGACCCATACCCATTTACCCTTAGTTTTTCACGTGTATGTGTCTTGTTGTCATATAGTGTTGTGTGTGTAGAGTAACTTGTCTTATTTTAGATAGGGAGGCAAAGACTGTCTTCGAAACAAAGCACGGTCGTACGGATAGGCTGGAGGAGAGAAACCTACTCACTCCAGAGACATATCTTTCCTTCAACCTACCACCAATGAATATTTTCTATACATTCTCGTGTATCAGTCAACAGTCACTCTTTACTTAGACGGGCCAAATAAAACAGATTTCCTACCGTACGACAGGGCAGATGTTTAAGGTTTTGATGTTCGTTATAATACGGTCCACATTTGGAGGGGGGAAAAACTGAAAATTAAATGCAAAAGAGAACCTGCCGGTGGTAAATATTCACTTTTCTCAAAGACACCAGAAACAAACACCAAAAGTTGTTTGATTTTGAGAGAACCGAGCGTTTCCGGCGGCAAGATATTCAGAATGTCTGGCAAATATCTCAATGGCGTTATCTGGAGACAACCAACCCCAACGGGTGATCAGCCATCGCAAGACACGATACGGTGATACTGTAGCTATAGATAACGGAGAAAGATACAGACGGCAACATGAAAGACAGAGCAGGTAAAAGATAGGATAGAACTCTCAATGAAGCTTCCTACATAATTCAAGCCCCCACATGTAGAAAGAAGGAACGCTGGTTCAGATATAGATATGGTTATCTCAAGAGAGAGCAGATACGCAGCAAAAAGAAAGAAAAGACAGATGTTGACTATGAGATAGACGAGATACATATAATGTTTTCGGAAATAGAAGATTCAGCGTTATATAATAGGAGATACGTCTACTTTACTTTATTTAGTCATTCCTCTCCTATCCTGGGGTGTAGAGATAGAGTGTCATGCTATTCTATTGGCCGTCTTTCTTTTGGCCTGGATCCAGTCTAGTCGTCGGTCCCTCAGAGGATTGTCTGATGTCCTCCCAGTGAACTTTGGTTCGCAGGAGATACGTCAGTATGATAAATCTATCGGGTGGACGGAAATTTGTAACCGGGGAGGTTTTTACTAGGATTCAGGGGGGAAAAAAATACAACTTACGTTGAGGCCACGAGAACTTTGTCAGAGACAAGACTCGTGAAAACAAAACAGACTGAAATTATTGTAACTAATCTACGTACATGCATATAGGGGGGAGAGATAATCATCTTCGTCCAATCAGGATTAAAGCACGCGACCGGTGATGGCGGAAAACACAGCACATGGTCTGGAAAAGGAATGGTGTAAAAAAAAACACAAACATCTGTGCCACTTAAATAAACAACCTGTATCAAAATGTGCGGTGTTGTGGTGAATAATCTGAGAAGATATTGTGTGTGCGTGTGTGTTTAGACTATTCCTGCTTCGAATACCCGGAGTTTGTATTACGTCTGTGACTTTAGTGTCCATCTTATTTCTTATTGTATATCTTGTCTGTCCGTTTTTCTTTCTTTCATTTTTTTTTTTAATTTTTAAAATTTTTTTCAGTTTTCATTTTGTCTGCCTTCCTTTCCTTTTGTTTTTGTCTTTCTGACAGCCTATCTTTCTTTCTTTCGTTCTTTCTCTTTCTATCTATCTTTCTCTCTTTCTAAAAATTATTTTTATGAACGACCAAGCGTCGTAAGCCTTTGAAAGCCATATAATTAGACGAGGAACAAATATTCGCTTAATTTACGAAGACAATAAAACTTCTTTCCTCATATAATAAAACCAGAACTACAATAATATCTCGTAACAATCGGTAGATTCAATGTAGAGAGATAAAGAGAAGGAAAACAGGATTGGGAATACCTCCATTAACCTACCAGGGAACACAGCAAGAAAAGAAAAAAACAGAAGAAAAACTAATTCAACATGCTTACGACCTGAGACCTAAGAAATGTATACATAACAACGTACGTGTAGTCTATTGAGCTAAACAAGATGATGATGGATGATGATGATAGATGATGATGATGATGGATGATGATGATGATGATGATGATGATGATGATGGATGATGATGATGGATGATGATGATGATGGATGATGATGATGGATGATGATGATGGATGATGGATGATGATGGATGATGGATGATGATAATGATGATGATGATGATGATGATGATGATGGATGATGGATGATGATAATGATGATGGATGATGATGATGATGATGATGGATGATGATGATGATGATAATGGTGGATGAATATGATGATGGATGATGATGGATGATGATGATGGATGGTGATGATGGATGATGATGATGATGGATGATGATGATGGATGATGGTGGATGATGCTGGATGATGGCGGATGATGCTGGATGATGATTGATGATGGATGATGATGATAGATGATGATGGATGATGATGATGCTGGATGATGATAGATGATGTTGATGGATGATGGTGGATGATGATGGATGGTGGATGCTGATGATGATGGATGATGATGATTGATGATGATGATGGATGATGATGATGGATGATGATGATGGATGATGATGATGATGGATGATGATATATGATGATGATAGATGATGATGGATGATGATGGATGATGATGATGGATAATGATGATCAGTCAATCACTCAATACCTCTCAACTCCTCCCGGAGCACAAGTTTACAACAACAACATGTCAAGCACCTCCTGGCCTGTGCTGTCTGTTCAAGGTCTTTCCCGTGTCTTCTTCAACCTTTTTCGTCTTTGTCTACAGTTCTCTTCTTCGTGTTATCTCCACCTACTTCTATTACCCTGGGGATTCAAGAACAGATACTGTCACCAGTACCATCCCTGGAAAAACTCTATGGAGGTAGAAATAGCCACAAGCTGACCACTGTCACCAGTACCATCCCTGGAAAAAAAAACTCTTTGGAGATAGAAATAGCCACAAGCTGACGACTGTCACCAGTACCATCCCTGGAAAAAAAAACTCTATGGAGATAGAAATAGCCACAAGCTGACCACTGTCACCAGTACCATCCCTGGAAAAAAAAACTCTTTGGAGATAGAAATAGCCACAAGCTGACCACTGTCACCAGTACCATCCCTGGAAACACTCTATGGAGATAGAAATAGCCACAAGCTGACCACTGTCACCAGTACCATTTCTGGAAAAACTCTATAGAGATAGAAATAGCCACAAGCTGACCACTGTCACCAGTACCATCCCTGGAAAAACTCTATGGAGGTAGAAATAGCCACAAGCTGGCCACTGTCACCAGTACCATCCCTGGAAACACTCTATAGAGATAGAAATAGCCACAAGCTGACCACTGTCACCAGTACCATCCCTGGAAACACTCTATAGAGATAGAAATAGCCAAAAGGTGACCACTGTCACCAGTACCATCCCTGGAAACACTCTATAGAGATAGAAATAGCCACAAGCTGACCACTGTCACCAGTACCATCCCTGGAAACACTCTATAGAGATAGAAATAGCCACAAGCTGACCACTGTCACCAGTACCATCCCTGGAAACACTCTATAGAGATAGAAATAGCCAAAAGGTGACCACTGTCACCAGTACCAATCCTGGAAAAAACTTATGAAGACTCAAATAGCCTCCAGCTGACCACTGCTTTCTTTGAATATATTCAAGTAGACGTCTGCGAGTGCACCAAGAAGAAGGCGAAGAGAACAAAGACTGCCTTGTAATGTAACAAAATGGTTTTTCTCAATGAGTATCATATCCATCGCCAGCGTCTTCTCACCATCTCTTGTTATACTGGTATTTGCTCGGTGTTGTCCCATCGGCCATCAATCGTGGATTCCTCAGCAAAAGAGAAGTTTGTAAGAAAACGCAGATGGCTGTATACCGCTCCACCTATGTCCCAGTCTTGACATATGGATGCGAGTGTCATGGGCAATGACTACAACCCACAAAAGCCAGATTCAAACCTCAGAATTGAGGTATCTGAGGAAGGTGGTTGGAATAACAAAAGAGATGGTCCGCAACCAGACGTTACGTCAAGGCCTAAAAAACCAACCCCTACATACCCAAGTAGAACAGTCCCAACTAAGATGGTTTGGCCATGACTGCAAAATGGAAGAACATCGGCTACCATGACAAGCATGGGAAACCAAGAGCCAGGGATCCCGACCTCCAGGACGACCCAGAGTTCGCTGGGAGGACAACATTACAAGGACCGAGGACTAGAATAAAACCAGGCCAGAAGGAAGACAGCCGATATGATAGTATGGCGCTGTGACAAAACGGGGCGGCTTTTGTTTCTCTCCGGCAGTATCGGTACATTTGTGGTACTGATTTTTATTATGTTCTGTCAATTATATCACTTTTCTTTCTTTCTTTTTTTTCTTTTCTGCTTGTGTGGCAAATATTTTGTAGGTGCAAACATTTGTTGACACTCTTCTCTGTGATGTCACCTGTTTGTTACCCGGTCATCCTGGCTTGCGGTGAGCAACTGAGATAAGATAGTCGCCGGCGTGTTTAGATTGAACCGCTGATAAGACGACTCGTTTGGTAACCCAGATGGGCAGACACGGAGTTTTGCGTACTCATACATGTGGGCAGACAAGTGTGATATAATCGCTTCCGGGCCGACTTGTTATGACAACATTACTTTTTAATAAAGTAATAAGCATTACAGCTTACACATGTTGTCATTTGAGTTCCACGATCTGTCTGTAAGTTTGTAAACAAGGGCATCAGACATCATATTACCATATATGGGAGAGTTGACCTCTGCCTTACGTTCAAAATTATCCGATGTCGGAATATTTTTGAAATCATCACACCCTATCCGCATGATTTGAAATGACTGGATCTTTCTGATTAGATTCATAACAACAATGCGTGGGAAGATAGGAATATAGTCTGACCATTTCGCAGTTTTATTTCACTGTGAATTTCACGCTCGCCAAGACAACATCAGACCTCGTCAGAGTGAAGACTAGATTCACAATTCCGTTTTTTAAACCGGACCTTTTATTGGAGAACCAAATACGACTTACAAAGCACAGGAAATCTCTACATTTTAATAAGGAGCATCGGGACTAGGAAACTGAAGAAACACACGGAGTCACAGAGGGAATCTATTGTCAAATTAAAGACACCCCAGACGTGTAAGAGACCGACTCGTCTTTTTTATTCATCTGAGCAACAAGTCTATAGCCAGGATTGGCTTATTTGTGGTACCAGCAGAAAGTACTATCTCTGGAACAAGAAGGGAGCCGTGGCCTAAGCTTTAAGACGAAGGACGCACGTGGTAGACTCTCCTTGACATTTCTGGGAAACGAGCTACCCCCGAAAACCTTGATCAGAGACGAGCGCGAGCAGAGTGAAAAGAACCAACCCATAAGAAGGAGCAGAATCGTCATTGGCAGCTAAGTTCAAATATATGCTGCCACTTGAACTTCTTGTAATATCTCATTCCCTAAAGACTGTGAGGATAACTTTTCTTGATCCATAACTATTCAAATTATTCCCAACTGTTAAAACCTAAAGTGATTATTAAATTTTGTTATTTGTAATGTTACAAATTTAACTTCGATTTAATCCTTTTAAAGTTACTGTATGTGTGTCTCAGTCAAATTACTACACACACTCTAAACAGAGCTATACTAAAATAACAGAATTCCACTGAGTAAATCAGGGGTGGGGGCTTAAACGAGATGAAAGTAATAAGTGCTTAAATACTTCACAAAAGCGTCGGCAGAATTACAGAGTTAACATACTCATCCAAAGCAGTATTATTCTCGCTTATTCTGAATATCTTGTGAAGACTCCCTTTGTAATAGAAGTGTCATCACCCTTCTATCTACATCTCTGCCAAGAGTAATCTTGTGCGAAGGTAGATACCTTTAAAGCCCATATTAGATACTCTTGAGTTTTGGCCACTGTTGGACCACTACTGCAAAGCAGGGGAGACAATACCGTCACAGGCGCTCTCTTTGCCACGCCTCACGGTAGAAGAGGAACGACTTAGTAAGTAAGCTGTCCCATCGGTATTATGTTTATGATCTTGTCAAAACATTTCAACGCTTCTATTCTACGCAAGCCCCCATTTATGACAAACGATAATACTGACAAAGTAGATGTGTATGAAACTATAACTGTTTAACAAAGAATGCTGACGACGAGTAATCTCTGCGGTTTAAAAACACGTCCATGCGAATTACCGAAAAATTAAAATGGAAGGTGAGTGCGAAACAGTAAGAGATAAACACACGAAGTGGTTGGTGTATTTGTATGAGTGCGTTGGAAAGCCTACTTTATACAACTTTTTTTTCCCTATGTCCTTATGGTTTGTACCTTCTTCTTTCTTTCTTCTCAATTCCAGTGGAATACAAGGTGGTGAAATCGCCCTCGCTGTGGATCCACTTTGAGTTCATTCCAATTTTTCCCGCTTCTGTGAACTCCCTCTTAAAAAACTCTGCGCGTTTGTTTCTATTACTTAAAATATTTTACATTAAAACGTAATACAAACACACCCGCTCCTATAAGCCATAAACTCCGGCTCGTGCAAGTATTTTTTGGGTTTTTTTTTAAAGAGAATCTCTTAATATATCGTACGCGTGTTCACTGCCTACAGAGTTTCGTAAAGTATGGTACACGCACCCCCGAAGGTCATAATTGAAATGCGTTGTTGTAGCCTTTATGAAGCATTAACAAAACAAAAAAAGCTTAGTACTCGCGTCGGACATAGTTTAATAAAAAGAGTTTTCTGTGGTACCCGTTGAGTTCATCATCATCATCAGCTGCCATTTCAACAACGAAGGTGGATCTCCGTCTTCTGTCTCTTGTCTTGGTGGTGCACTCTGATAGACTCTTTCCTGTCCATCACTTGATGTTATCTTCCCACTTATAGCTGTCTTTCTCTTGCTCGTCTGCCTTCAACTTTTCCTTCCATTATAGTATTCAGCAAAGATGTCTTTTTCTTCACCATACAGTAATTCCTAATATATATATATATATATAACACTTGATGATTCTCAGTTTTAACTTGTAAGTTAATTGTTTAGATATCAGTATTTGTCTCATGTTATTGAATGTAGCTTTGGCCATTCTTACTCGATGAACTCACGAAGACCAATAGTTTCAAGCAGCGGTTGGAGAACTCATGAGCTGTAGGGACACACCGAGTTCTCTAAACATCTACTTTGATAAAATCTTGTCTGTTTTCGGGTCTTAGAGCTTTTGGAATAAGTGCTACCTATACCTTTGGCCATTCCTATTCTCTTCTTACCCGATGAGCTCACGAACACCAAAAGTTCCATGCAACGGTGGGAAAACCCATGAGCTGTGCGGACACACCGAACTCTCTAAACATCTACCCTGATAAAATCTTGTGTTTTCACGATTCAGAGCAGCTGGAATTAGGAATAAGTGCAGCCCCTTATCTGTACCGGACGATCTGCTTCCTACAATTATATCGAAGGAGGGAGTGGAAAATACCAAATAATTGATATTTTACGGAAAGCTCATTTTACTTCAAAGAAAAGATCTCTTTCCTTTCTTACGAAATTTACGAATGAAGTCACTTTTAGTCATTTAGCTCGTGGGTTGGGTTTGGTTGAAGGACTATCTTCATTGCACGCGGACAACTACATCAGTTCTCCTATCTCCTCCCTTAGATCACACAAGGAGGATCTCAGCACAGTGCACGAACTCCGTAGCACTGGCGAGGATCCCAACTTGTGTATACAGGAATCAAACATTCTATAAATATTTTTGTTGTGCGTAGGTTTCCTAATTTTTAAATTTTGCCAGGGCAGCGGCCGCGTGGCCTAATCTTTACGACTTCCAACTGCCGAGGGATTTTTAGCGTGCACAATTTGCACACGGGACCTCTTATTTTTGTCCCCCTTATCCGAGAAGGTTAAGCATCCCTCACTACCTCTGAGATCAGAGAAGATTATGATATCACAAAGACCCACTGATTCTGAAAAAAAGTCCATCAAATATTTTCCTTGTACTGGGAACCGAACCCGGTACCTTTAGAATTAGAGGCTGACGCTATACCTCTTAGCCACTCCGACCCTTTCCCGTGGGTTTTCGCTGGGAATGAGGAGTAAAAAGTTCCTTCAATCCTGAGGATACCGGGCTTTAAATGCATGTCGGAAAAGGGCTAGTCTGAAATGTCCCTATCTGAAACATTTTTTATTTTTCCTCCTCAGTCACATAAAGATCTACTAAATTATCACTTGTGACTACCGGTAGAACGCTATCGACCAGTTGCTGATCCATGGTTTAAGGAATTAAATGATGAAAACTCAGGAAGTTGTCGTCATGTAAAAGATTATGGCAACTATGGTACAGATAACAAGAGGATATTCTAGATATTATTTTGCGATTGGCAGAGTGGTTACAGCGCTCGCCTCTCGCGGCAAAGGTACCAAACATGGTGGTGTCACGCTTCAGTTTAACCAGCGGTAAATGGGTACCTGACTCCGCTCTTGAGTTAGGGAAGGAAAAGACAGCGAGGAATTGAACTGGTCGCCCCACCTCTCGAAGCTGGACCTAGTATAATGAAGTCTCTTCTCTCCCCTACGGCCGTATCTGTTATGGGACTATCTTTGCCATTAAGTTTGAGCTGAGCTTTCACCATGAACGGACGAAACAGAATTAACTTCACAAGGAACCAAGTAACATCGTCTAAAAGAATCACAGAATCTATCAACCCAACCGGAAATCCGTGTGATAGTTTTACAGAGGTGTACTGGTGAAGACAGTGTCCGATTGGCAGATGGGTTAGAGCAATTACCTCGTGCGGAAAAGTTACTGGGTTTCAGGTTCGAAGCAAGGTAGCGTCATGCTCCAGTCTACCCAGTTGTAAATGGGTACCTGGCTGTGCTCTTGAGTTAGGGAAGATGAAGGCAGCAAGGAACCGAACTAGTCACTCTACCTCATAAAGCTGGACTTAGTATGGTGAAGTCTAACACTTCCTTACCCTACGGCAGTATCTGTTATAGGACCTACCTATACCTTTGGGCTAGCAGTCATTTTCAGGGCATTTTCATGCTAGCTGATAGATGCTAGTAGTTCTTTTCAGGGCTTAGAATTTATCAACACATCGCTTCAGTTAACATAGTTCACTTATTTTTGAATGGCAAATTGAGCTCTGATATAACCAAATAGGTTGAAAGGTACGCACCTCGCCACAAGAAGGCAAAGCCTACAAACTATAAAAAAATATATAAATCGTATTTATTTATTTAGTTATTATAGTATACATATATTTAGTCCCATAGTAACACAGCAGATACTACTGTAAGGGTCAGAAGTGTTAGTGAATGCATCATACCAGATTCAGCTTTATAAAGCAGAATCATAATTCCCTTCTTCGCTGCCTTTGCCGTCCTTAACTCACGAGCAGTCAAATACCCATTAACAGCTGGGTAGACTGAAGCATGACTGCACTAGGTTTCGAACCAAGAACCCAGTAACTTTCCGCGAGAGGCAAGCGCTCTAGCCACTAGTCTCAGTCGGAGGCTTAGTGCTGAAGTGTAACGAGAAAACAACTGGACATTATAAAATTATACATGGAAGAAAAATTACTACTGCTATTGGAAACCCACTAATAACAACGGATGGAAGATGTATCTGTGACGTATAATGGAAATATAGCCTACAGTATCCGACAGCCTTCCGTGACCACGCTGTAGTTCTATGATTCGTTCGCAAAGTCAAGCATTTGACAACCTACTTTACTCATATTTAATGCACGCCTCTTTCTCTTGAGATGTAAACAAACAGACATATTACCAACTTTCGCGACCTGCCAGCGAATAGGGTTTGTTTACAAAAGTTTCTCACGGGAGCTGATCTGTCAATCATCGGACATCGGACAGACCGCACGTGGGATAATTAACCCTTTGATCTTCAGATGCGGGGCAGTCTCTGACGTCGATTAGCATTTCATTTCGAGACGCGAGCTATTTTGAAAGAAATCCCGTTATCTTAACGAGGGCCTTTTGATGTTGGTCAACCAGCGCTCGACGAGAGAAACGGTGGCCGGCTCAGAGGACCCTTCATCTGGACCACAGTTTCTGAATTCTTATAGTTCGCACGTTAATGCGAAATTAACACCATTAAGGATCAGAGAGCCAATGAATATATATAAACAGTGGTTCCTTAAACTCACTAATCAGTTGTCGCTCAGAATTTTGGATAATCTAAGCATGTTATTCTAGAACCATTGTGGGAGTGTGTTAATAGCATCTCGTGGGGATTGTTTCATTTCTGATTTGTGACCTGACCTAGCGGGTTTTTCTTTATTATTGTCTCCAGTTACTGATTGGATTTATGTTTTCTTCTTCGTGGCTTACGAGTCCCCACGTTCAGTTGTGAACAGGACTGGTTAAAAATCAAATAAACATTTAACTATTAAGTTTAACTGGACTATCAATACCCAGATATTTGTTCCAATTTATCAGCCCACGGGAGTGGTATATGAAATAATAACAATATCTGACTTTTGACAGTAGTAGCACCGGATTTATCCAGAAAGTTGCTCTGTTTCAAAATCGGCACTCACCACAGAGCCAGCCGATAGGATTTACCAATAAATCTATTCACTAACATTTTTTTAGCAACTAACTGTGTCCAAATACTAGAAGTATTTGTTTTTCCATTCTTTGCTGTGAACACAAGATCTCGATTTTTTTTCTATTCGAGGTGACATTATTGATCCAGGAGTACACCACCAAACTTGGCGTCCACCTTATAAAGTTATCGTCAAGGCTGGACTGGGGCCAAATTTTGCACTGAACACTGACATTATCAATATCGATAAATATATTCAGGATAACTGTATATCCCAGGAAATATCACCAAGATTAGGTAAGGAGCGAGAGCGTGGCCACGTATGACAGAGAGAGAGATTGAATATTTTCTTGTTACGGTAGCTTGTACCAAACTGGTTATTTTGCTTTTAAAATTGTTTACTTTACGGAGTAGCACGTATTAGGAACTTTGTTTTGTCACACTCGCACCGACCCGAACAACAATAAAACTCTTGATTCTAGAGGCAGGGGCTATATTTATTTTTACAGCCCATTCAGTGACAAAGCAAACATTAAACAAATAAACTAGCGAACATCACAAAACCCAACAAAACACCCAACAGTGCCCGATGCTAATGTGCTCAATGCATTTACAGTTTGGCTCTGTCGTCTGTTCTCTCTGGCGGCTGATACTAGGAAAGGTCCGCTGGTAGCTCGCTATCTCTTTTTATAGGCACTAGGCTAATCACTCACTTTACTGCGCTAGGCGTATTAATCTTGACTACTTAAATATCACACGCGATTATCGCTTAGGAATAGCGAAAACACAAATAAAACCTACAGCTATTTAATATAACACAATTCTACACCACAACTTAATTTAAATGCATTATTATGGCATTTTCATCAATCTTCTACTTCAGATTTTTCACAACCCAGGCTCGCGCCGTCACGTGATCTGACAGTCACGTGGGCCGACCGAAAATATATGGGCGACAAACATGCCTTGAACTGAAGTGGGGGTGGGGCCTCAGGGGTGTCTTCCCGGCCCATCACATATCTCCCTCCTGATTTTGTTGTCGTCCCGACAACATCACTCCCTCTGGCGCTTCAGTTGTAACCTCTCAGATCGTCTCGGGGCAGGACCCTCTATTGGCTGCAGGGCATACCAGCCTGGTTCGGGCATTAGACCATGCACGTCCTCCCCAGGATCTGTCTCATCTGGCGAAGCTGGTGCCTCAGGTAGGCCTAGTGTAGCATCTACCAGATTCGGAGAATCATCTTTGTCCTCACTTCGTCTTAGTTCGTGCGCCGCAACCCTCATCTTCAGATTTTCGTTGCTCGCTGGCCTTATCACATAAGGACCACCGCTTGCTTCTGGAATTGACGATACAATGAATTCGTCGTTGGACCACACGTCTTGTATTTTGGCCCTGTCAGTGTAGTGCACTCTTTTCCGCACTCTTTCACCCACTCTCAATGGTGTGGGGCCTGGAAGCTGATTACTTCTCTCCCTCCTGTCAGCGGCCATTTTCTGCATTCTCTCTGCAGCTTTTTGGTGGGCTATGTGCAACCTCTCTAGGTGACCTTGCAGCCACTCGTCAGTTGTCTCCGGCTCTTCATCTGGGCGCGTGCCTATCATGAAGTCTAGAGGAAGCCTCGGTTCTCTGCCGAAGAGGAGGTAGTATGGTGAGTACCCTGTCGAAGAGTGGGGGGTAGAGTTGTAGACCATAACCACCTCCGCTAGATGCTCAGACCACCTTCGCTTCTGGTCGGCTGTCATGGGTCTCAGCAGATCATGCAACGTCTTGTTGAAGCGCTCGCACTGCCCGTTGCCTTTAGGATTGTAAGCTGTAGTGCGGCTCTTGTGGACTCCATATACCTTGCACAGCTCTGCGACTATCGCTGACTCGAAGTTCCGGCCTTGATCAGAGTGTATCCTCTGAGGAGCTCCGAGATACTGGAACCACTTTTCCACCAGGGCCTTGGTGACTGTTGTTGCTTTTTGGTCTCTTGTTGGTATAGCAATGGTGTACTTGCTGAACACATCTGTCAGCACTAATACATTCTCGAACCCTTTGGAATCCCGCTCTAGCAGGGTGAAATCCATTGCTACCACCTCAAGTGGTCTGGAGGCAATCAAGTTTCCCGATGGCCCATGAAACTTCAGTTGAGGTGCCTTGGCAACGTTACATCGGTTGCATCTGCGACAAAAGACGTCAACATCAGCTGTGATGCCTACCCAGAAGCACCTACTTCTCAGCAACTGCAGCATGCGCTCTCTTCCCTGATGGCCCACCCTGTGAGCAGAGTCTAGTATCCGTGGTTTCATGGACTCAGGTATTACCAGTTGTTTTATGCTGGATCCATCTGATCCCTTCACTGTCCGGTATAATAACAACCCATCTGTCACTTCGAGCCGGTTACTCTGATTAAGTAGTTTCCTTGCAGCCAAGGGGATCTTTCGAGCATCTTTTCCTGCAGGTCTGGTGCCATCCTTTACCATCTTCCTAACCATCGCTACCACATCATCCGCTCCCTGGAGATTTATCAATTCCTCACGCGAATAGGTGGGAAATGCTTGAGTGGTTGCTGGTGCTGTGGTTGATTCGGCCGGTACCCTTTCACTGATATCTTTCTGGCTTGTTGCTGTCATCAACCCTATCTCATATGGTATCTGGGTAAACTCTCCGATAACCTCAGCTGTTATGCCACTTATTGCAACATCTGCGTCATCCTCCAGTTCCTCGCCTGCGGTTTCAATAGGAAAACGGGACAAATAATCTGCATTTCCATTGGCTCTTGCTGCCCGATGTCGGATTGTGTAGTTAAACATCGCCATCTGGGCCATCCATCTCTGCTCTATAGCTCCTAGTTTAGCTTTCTCCCAGAAGGCCAGACCCCTATTGTCTGTAAATACCTCTACTTGTGATCCTAGCAGGTAACCTCTGAACTTCTCAGTCATGGCCCACTTAAGACCTAGCAGTTCCAGTCTCATACTGCTTTTTGAGTTTCTTTCAGAGGGTCGAAGTGTGCGACTTGCATATGCCAAGACTTTCTTTGTTCCATCTTGTACTTGCGAGAGAATTGCTCCCAATCCTTCAAATGATGCATCTACCTCCAGGATAAATGGTAGCGAGAAGTTAGGGAACCCTAGTAGCGGTGTGGAGGTTAGTGCCTTTTTCAGTGTCTCAAAGGCTACAGCACACTCTTCTGTCCACAACTCTCCTATGGGTGACTTACTTCGTCTTTTAGTCTGCATGCCTTGATTGAGCGCAGCTACTAAATCATGTAGCGGTTTGGCTATCTTTGCAAAGCCCGGCACAAATCTGCGGTAGTAACTGGCCAATCCCAGGAATGACCGTAACTCAGTCTGGGAACGTGGTACAGGGGCCTCTTGAACAGCCTTCACCTTGTCTTCCATAGCTCCTATTCCGTCTGCCGATATAGTATGCCCCAAGAATTCAATCGTCGTCCTAAGCAGCTTACACTTTCCTCCATTCAACTTCAGCCCTAGCTGGCGTAGCTTAGAGAATACTTTCTCCAGTCGGCTCAAATGATTAGTGAAGTCAGCAGAGTACACCAAAATGTCATCAAGGTATACTAGTATCAGCTGGAACACTAAATCATGCATACTGCTCTGCATTAATCGTTGAAAGGTGCTGGCCGAGTTGGCTAAACCCATAGGCATCCTGGTGTATTCATAAAGTCCAAAAGGGGTAGTGAAGGCGGTTTTCTCTTGGTCTTTCTCATCCATTGCTACTTGATAGTAACCACTTGCCAGATCAAGCGATGAGAATATCTTTGCTCCTCCTAACGCATCCAGGTACTCATCTACTCGGGGTAGAGGGTATGCATCCCTCTTCGTCTTGCTGTTGAGTGCCCTGAAGTCTACGCAGAGTCTAAGCCGACCATCTTTCTTCCGGACCAAAACTATTGGGGAGGCCCAAGGACTGCAACTCTCCTTGATTATTTGTTTGTCAAGCAATCCTTGTAGGTGATCCTGTACCTCTTTATAGAAAGCAGGAGGTATTCTCCTGTAAGGCTGCTTAACTGGGGTGTCATCTGTTAATGGGATGGTGTGCTTTACCCTGTCCGTGTACCCTACATCTGTCTCATCTGTGGCAAAAAGATCGGCATAGCGTCTCAACAATGCTCTTACTTCCTGCTCTTCAGTCTCACTGCCCTCAAACCCGGTTAGGTCAATTGGGCACATCTCTTGCTCTGGGTTCGTGTATGGTGGACTTGCTGACATTTCTACCTCTTGAGCTCCTACAACTCTGAAATATGTGCTATAGTCCACCCCAGCTTCTGTCAGTATTCCTACTTGTGTCCCGGGAGCTAAAAACAAGTCCTCATCTCCCAAATTTATGGCCTGAATATCACAAGACCCACTTCTAAGAACAGTCAATGTATGACTCATAATCAGCCCTCTGTGTTCTAAGTCTCTGTTTGGCTCAAAGAGAAAAGTACTTTCTGACTGGCCTCTTCCCCTGCATTTGACTGTTATGGCCCTGATCGATCGAGCAGGTATGTGGGTTTGCTTTCTCCCAGCTACCCATACTTTTATAGAGTCTGATTTCTGCGTCATCTCCTGATCCCTTGGAGGGTTCCATTTTAGTATGTTCTGTATGTTTGGGATTTCCACAAGGACATTAGTACCTATAATCCCTGGTGTTTTCTTCTGGTTTCTAGGTCCTTGTACTTCCTTGACAACATAAACCCCACAGTTTTTCACTACTGTGCACCCAACTTGTATGTCCACCACTAAGTGACCAATATATGGAATGGTGGCACCATTTGCTGCTGTCAGGCGCACCCATCTACCCTCATCCAAGGGGAGCCCTCCAAACATCTCCCTGAAACATTGCTCTGTGATGGTAGACACCTGTGAACCTGTGTCAAACACACAATTTACCTCTTTTCCTTCCATCAGCACTACTCCTTCAGGCCGACCTCCTACCATCTTGATCCGGTTTTCATGGTGCTCTCCCTTCACGTTTCTTTCTTCAAGCTCCTGGGGATTTGGTCCGCTGCTGGTCGACATTTCCTGCGATGGTTGAATCTCTAACCTTCCTTCTGAGTGGCGGTCCTTCTGCCTGCGCTCCACTTTGTGTGATGCCCTAGCTGCAGAGTTACCAAACGGACAGCTCGCCACTAAATGTTGTGCTGACTTGCATTGGAAACATCTTCTAGGTAGAGGACCACATGGACACCTGGCAGCTATATGATTCCCAAAATCAGCGCAGTTATAGCACCTGATTCTCTGGCTGCCATTCCACAAATGACGTTTCTTTCTACTTCTGTACCTGCGGCTGTTCCCGTGGCGTCTAGAGATGGTCCTCCTGTTAATGACCCCCACTTGTCGCACCAACATCTCAGTCTCCCTATTATTTGGAGAAACAGGCCCTTCCCTTTCATTTACATTCTTCCTCATGCCAACCTGTGATTGTCTGCCCCCTCTACCTGTACTCTTTCTATTCGAGTCACAAAGCTCCCCTTCCACAGCCTGACTCCCAGCCACAGAGGGGTCTAGTTTAGTGCCTGTTGTGGGCATTCCCTCTGGACGTGCCCTAAATTTTTGCACCGAAAGCATCGGATGGCCCTCGCCGGCCTTCTCTGCCTGTCTTGCATTTCAGCCATCTGGCGCTTCAGCTGTGCGACCTCTGCTCTGAGTTGCTCCACTAGGGCGTTTCCTTCATGTGACCAGGGTGCCATTTCTTCGTCGGATGCTGTGACTGTGGCTATCCCAGCTCTTGCTGTTTGACCACTCCCAGTCCATCTCAGAGCATCATCTCTTATGGACACAAATGATACTGCAGGGTCGTGCCGGACCCTGTCCTCCATCATTCTCCGCGTCAAGTCGTCCCTTAGACTGGCAACAAACTGGTCCCTTAGCACTGTTTCGTCAAGCTTGACACCACTGGCTTTCTCCTGCGCCCCTGCTGCCTGCTCAAATATCTCATGCAGCCTATAGGCAAACTCACTCACCGATTCCCGTGGCCCTTGGTACGCTGAATAGAATAGCGCCATTAGTTCTTGGGTGCTCCTCGATTCTCCATACACCCTGAGTATGGCCTGAAGCATTGCCTCCGGGTCATTGTCTCTTACTTGTATCCGCAGCTCCCTGCGGACAACTGGGGTCACACTGTCGAGTATCACATCGGTTTGATCCTCCTTACTCATGTAGCCGGACCTCCACGCAGCTCTAACCTCCCTTGCATAGTCCTCCGCGTTTGGCCCTGTGCGTTCTCCAAAAGTCCTCACTTTCTTGTGGGTTGACACCAACATGTACTGCCCGTGTCCTGCCTGGGGCAGTGGACCTGCTACTGTTCCTTCAGTTGGCACCACTGATGCCCCGACCACTTGTGTTGGATCTGCATCCTCATGCTCCCCTTTGCTCGTAGCACGTGTGCTTCTCGCGGCCATCTTGCTGCCGGACCGCACTGCTGGGTGTTTACTATATTTGTTCGCTTGCGGTTTGCTCAGTGTCACTGTCTGCCTTATCCTGTCGACGACGCCAATTGTGGTAGGGTGGGCGAGATGATGATGATGATGATTATGTTGTGATGTGTGATATCACTCTCTTGTCACACTCGCACCGACCCGAACAACAATAAAACTCTTGATTCTAGAGGCAGGGGCTATATTTATTTTTACAGCCCATTCAGTGACAAAGCAAACATTAAACAAATGAACTCGCGAACCTAACAAAACAAAACTAAACAAAACCCAACAAAACACCCAACAGTGCCCGATGCTAATGTGCTCAATGCATTTACAGTTTGGCTCTGTCGTCTGTTCTCTCTGGCGGCTGATACTAGGAAAGGTCCGCTGGTAGCTCGCTATCTCTTTTTATAGGCACTAGGCTAATCACTCACTTTACTGCGCTAGGCGTATTAATCTTGACTACTTAAATATCACACGCGATTATCGCTTAGGAATAGCGAAAACACAAATAAAACCTACAGCTATTTAATATAACACAATTCTACACCACAACTTAATTTAAATGCATTATTATGGCATTTTCATCAATCTTCTACTTCAGATTTTTCACAACCCAGGCTCGCGCCGTCACGTGATCTGACAGTCACGTGGGCCGACCGAAAATATATGGGCGACAAACATGCCTTGAACTGAAGTGGGGGTGGGGCCTCAGGGGTGTCTTCCCGGCCCATCACAGTAAACTTATATTTCTAAATATAGGGAGGTGCAAGATTGTCTTATACTAAATTATAGTCGTATAGATAGGCTGGACTAGAGAAACTACTCAGTCCAAAGACAGATCTTCTCCTTAAACTATCCACTAGTGAAACTCTATTTTCTTACACCTTTACTTCTCACGTATTATCATCATCCCCTATACTTAGGCGGGACCATAAATAACTTTAAAACCTATCTAAACGCGACAGTATCTCAGAAGTGAAGGGTAGAATAGCTCAGGCAAAAACAGCGTTCTATAAAATAAAGAGTATTTTATGTAACGGTTCTTTGTCAATGGAAGTAATAAAGAGTTCTTCATTGTTATACAGAACCAATCCTGACATATGGAAGTGAGTCATGGACAATTAGTAATAACGGAGGGAAAGCACTAGAGGCCACAGAGATGAGGTTTTGCAGAAGTATGTTAAAAATACCATGAACAGCCAAAAAGTGTAATGGGAATGCCTTGAAAGAGGCCAACGCACAAACTAAACGTATTTCACAAGTTAAAAAGAAGCAATCCACTTTATTGGGGGCATGTTATGAGAAGAGGAAAGCTGGAATATATCGTAACAACAGGTAAGATTGAAGGAAAAAGAGATGGGGGAAGACAAAGATAGCAAATACTGGACAGTTTGCCATCGTGGCATGGAAAGAAGTCAACGACAGAATAATAAATTGTACTGCAGACAGGAAGTTGTGGAGAGACATGATCTCCTACGCCACTAGGCACGGTACTTGAATGAATGAATTGTAAAACATGACATGCTTTGTAAAATGTAATCTATGAATAAAAGTGGCTTAAAGCTTTCGTTTTCAAATACAAACCTTTTAATACAGTCTTTACAGAAATAAAGCATGTCTTGCTGCATTAAATACGCTGGAGTTCAGCAAGTTCTATCTCCACCGAAGTACTTAAATTGTTACTGTAGACTGACAAGATGTACTTAGAGTTGACATTCGCTTCAACAGCTGACATTTTTTTTTAGTTTTTTTTAATGAGACGATCTCTCTTCACGTTCTTTAAGATATAACATGTCTTGAGAAACACTCTATAGCACATTATCTGCTAACAAGTTAGAAATAAAAACAACAACAAAAAAGTAATAAGAGAATACTTTTAAAAACCGAAACTCCCCACCACCCTCGCTGGAAGCTGTGCTAAAAACTGACCTACTCAGGTAGGTACACAATACAGAAACTTTTAATTAGAACTAGTAAGGATGAAAAAGACTTTTGTAAAATAATATTCACCACATAATTTTAGTACAAAAAGTAGTTTAAACATTCTAAATCTACAAAAACGGCAATTGGCAAAGCAGATACATTGAAAATAAAATGGAACAGAACAAAGATACTATAAACCAAAGTCTACAAGTCCATCAAACACTACAGTGTGAAGAGATATATTAAAGAGCATAGACAAGAGTAGATCAAATGCACTAGACATTACAAAACGCCATAACAAATATCAGAGAACTTTTAGAATGAAGGAAACTATATATATCAAAATCATATCACATATGGGGTTGAACCAGGGACTTCATGCACGGGATAAACATATTTCGTGCGCATGGGCTAAACATCAATCAATCTGTCTTCAAGATTGGAAAAATGAAAATCGCACACGACGTTCAATAATTTCTATGATTTCGAATAGAAGATAACAGCGACGATAGTATGCCGCTATACGTCCAACTAGAAATCACAGCCGATGTACTAGATTAAGTTGTCCTGTGAAGGAACTCCGCTGCTCACCAGCAACAATAATAGAAGCTGGAGTGTTGACCATGCAGCATGTTCCCCCTCTCCACACAGCTGGTAGATCCAAAGGAACGGCAGTAGCTGATATAGTTTGGTACCAGCCACGTCGCAGGAGTTGCCAGAATAATGTCTGCCTTAGGGACTCCGACTCCGGATTTATCCTCAGGGTTTACTCCCGAAGCCTTTCCCGTAAACGGATATTCCCGCAAGGCAGCGGTGGTTTGAATTTAGAGTTTTACCTTCTCTCAGATAATCCTATCAGCCCGAAGTTGCTGGGTTTAAGGCGCCAGTGACTCGCCTACGCCCCTTCTCCCGTCAGTGGAAACAGTTCCGCGGGGCTCAAATTGAGCCACACGTGATGGCCGGAATCTGGGCTTGGTTGTCAGAGGCTATTTGAGGTGCTTGAGATAGAAGGATTTATCTGCAGTGAGAGGTTATCCTCACTACAACTCCCGGCTATGACAACCTTAGGCACCAGTAACAACAGTAATTTGGAAATACGGTAAGGTGCAAGAAAATACACTGTATGGAGATGTGTGAATGTAATCACTCCAACTGTAGACGTGATGAGACAAGCAAGAGAAAGAGAGAGAGATAGAATATATAGAGAGAGAGAAGAAAATAAACAGCAAGAGGAGAAGGAAGTTGCGGTTTAGAGAAAGGTGCCTCTGAGAATGGGTGCCGCGAGAAGATAACAGTGAAGAAGAGGAGTGTAATGAAGAAAAATAAGCGGAAGAATTAGTGCATAAAGAAGATAAGAAGACGCGGATAAGCTAGTCAAAAAGGAAGGAGAGAAGGAGTAGCAACAGAACTAGAAGGTAAACCAAAGAAGACAAAAACAGAAGGTGTGAAAGAAGAATGACGCGTGGTGCATAATCACTTACACTGCATTTAACTTAACAGCAAAACCGTAACGGTGTCTTGTCAACAATTTTCCCTATTACAACTATAAACCATAATTGCTTTGACACGCCTCAACAGTGTTTCCCAACCAGG